>CM076583.1:1110189301-1110401167 GCA_034641835.2 Pinus albicaulis | reverse complement strand
TTACCTAGAGCAGCTTCTTTACGATGTTTCGCTACCTAGCCTCTTTTGTCTTTTTCACTCACTTCCAGTTACCCACTCTACCCGATATGAAATTGGGCAAACCATGACTAAATTTAAGCAGGACTAATGCTACTCATTTAAGTCATATTAAGTAAGTGGTGTCATCGTCGTAGAATGGTTAAGACATTTTGTTCTTGATCAGCTCATCTCCTTCCCGAGTGGTTCATTAAGTTAATTAAGTACACAATACCATATAACTAAGGATGTAGCTAGGGTGATATCGTCATGAGAATCTGCAGTCATCTTTAATGAACAAATATTTAGACTTAGATTTATACTTGGTTTGGCACGCTTTATGAGAGAAAATTCCCTATTTCTAACCAAATTACAATTTTTATTGTTCCTCCTCAATTAAAGGACTCTCATGCTGGAGACAGTTTGATTGGTACTGCAAGCACACATCATACTACTGCATCTGATCCTGCACCTTCTTCCGAAATTAATGTCGTGTCATTTGACAAAGGAAAAAGTGACAAGCAACCCGGAAGTAAGAAAAAAGGGAAATCTAATAAAAAGAAAACTTCTAACCCATACGAAATATCACCTTATCAATTTCCTGGAAATAGGAAACCTCGTTATCCATGCATAATATGTAATGAGGAAAACTTTGTTCGGGATTGTCCTCACCGCGCTGAAGTCTCAAAAATGGTTAGACTTCACATGCGTCAGCTGTGTTGAGAAATCCGTTTCTGAATCCAGACACAAATTTGGTTGCTACGGATCCAGCTTCTAGTTCCCAAGTGCTTATGTTATATGTCACAAAACCTTCAATATATGTCTTGGTGTCAATGCATAATAAATATTACGGTAGTCAGGCCACTAATCAACCTAGTACCTCGACCATGAATCTGTCTACGGAATCGATACTACCTATTGTTATTCCTCAATTGAAAATTGAGCCACCGAAGGGAGTTTTTCATAAATTGACATATAATCCTCGAGCAAGATCTGCTCAAAATTATAATATAGTGGAATATTTGGCTCAATCCCCTTCAGCTATGTCATCTCTTGAGGTATTACAAAATTGTCCCTCCCAGAAGAAGGATTTATTTTTAGCTACTGGTGGAATTGATCCGAGTGATTCTAATCTCGTAGTCTTTCATCATACAGGCTATGTGCCACAATTACCAGTAGAATTGGCATTCTCGATACAAGTAAATTTTTTGAATCACCTTTTTCATCATACTATTATTGATGAGGTAGCATCTACGTGCATTATGTCTCTAAACTGTTGGAAGTCGCTTGGCTCGCTGCGCATATCTCAATCATCAACGACGTTGAAGGCTTTTGACAGATGTACATATAAGCCCTATGGTATTATCAATAACCTGCATGTAGAACTAGGGGGGAAAACAGTGAATGTTGATGTCAAGGATTTTGATGGAACCCTTGACTACAAGATTCTACTTGGAAGGCCATGGGTATATGCTATGACTGCGATTGTTTCTACATATTTTAGAATGATCGACCTTCCATATAAAGGTGCCATCATAATCATCAATCAACTATCCTTCTTTTCCTCTGCTTCGCAGGTGACTGGAAGTGTTACGTTCAGTCACGCACCCCAACCTTCTCTTCAGAACATTGGTGTAGGACTCTTAAAGGATTCCACTCTCATGGGAACCTTTTCGTTACCTTCACCTGAGACGTCGGCAAAAATTGCAAATATAGAGACCTGCTACATGATCTCTTCCACTCCATCTGGCTTAAGGAAGAGTACGGATGATTCTAAATTTTTTACATTGGATGAGTTTTTGCCGCCCATCCCTATTGAGCTAGCATAGTAATCAATCTATCTGGCTTGGGCGGCGAATCTTAAATCATCATCGCCGGTTGTTTGGATTGATCGTTCCCTAGATTTTGGTACTCCATATGATCCTTTTTCCTCAACTTTCTTGACAAATGAGAATACTTTGGAAACTATGATGTCGGAAGGATAAACATGAGAATATTATCATCATTGTTCCCATCTTCCTGATTATGAAGAAAATAATCCTAGTGAACTAATCACCCATCAATAAAAAAATTATTTTTGAATTATTTTCCTATTAATGCAATTGATTGTGAGCGAAATTTGTCAAATATTGAAGAAACCATTTCTATCAATATTTCGACAAACCCTAACGTTGTAGAAAATATTCATGTTGGTGTATCTTGTTCTCCATCAGAACTTGACACATATCTCTCTCTCTTTCATGAATTTCGTGATGTATTTTCTTGGTCTTACAAGGAAATGTCAAGCATAGATACTAGTATCTTTGAACACACTATTAATATGTACCCTGATATCAAGTCGGTGCGTCAACACCTTCTTCGTGTTCATCCAAAGAAGGTTGTTGCCATTAAAGTAGAAGTTAAAAAAAAATTGTGTGCTGGTTTAATTTACCCTATTCCGCTAACTGAGTGGGTTTCCAACATCGTTCATGTCATGAAAAAACAAGGAACCATTAGAGTGTGTGTCGATTATTGGGATGCCAATATTGCTTGTCCAAAAGACAAATATCCTACTCCCTTTATCAACCATATTATTGATGATTGTGTTGGATGAGAAATATTTTCGTTCATGGACAAATTTTCCGGCTACAATCAAATCAATATCCACCCAGAGGATCAATATAAGACAGCATCCATCTATCCCTGGAGCACAATTTCTTATAGGAAACTACCATTTGGTTTAAAGAACATTGGGGTAACTTTTCAGAGAGAAATGGATTATTCTTTCAATGTCATCAAGAACATTGTTCAACCCTATCTAAACGGTTTACCTGTGCATTCACAAAATCAGACTGATCACCCAATGCATTTGAGAGCCATCTTATTACGCTGTCGACACTACAAAATATTCCTCAATCCACATAAATGTTTGTTTTGTGTTGGTTCTAGTCATTTTCTTGGATTCTTCGTCGCAAAATAAGGAATTCAAATCGACCCATTGAACGGTTAGGCCATTCTTGATTTTCCTGTGCCATAAAATTTACTTCAGATACATAAACTTGAAGGAAAGGCTAACTTCCTAAGGAGGTTCATACCCAACTATGCCGAAATGGCTAAAGTATATACTCAGCTCTTGAAAAAGGGGGTTCCCTTCCAATGGGACCAAGTTTCACAAGCTTCTTTTGATCTTGTCAAGGATACTCTTGTCCGGGAGTCATTAATGTATCCCCCCAATTATCAGAATGATCATTTCTTATATATCGTTGCGGCTGATACAACTATTTCTATGGTATTTTTCCAAGTAGAAAATGGGATTAAACATCTAATCTGTTATTTGAATCGTAATCTCAATGATACAAAAGTGAATTATTTGTATGTAGAAAAGGTTGCCTTGGCAGTCATTCAAGCTATCCAAATATTTCCCCATTATATCATGTTCCAGAAGACCATTGTTATTTTGGATAGCAACCCCATGAATTATATCTTATCACATAAATTGTTGGGGGGAAAATATTCAAAATGGATTGTCATTTTGCAGGAATTTGATTTGGAATTCATCAAATCCAAATCAAAGAAGTCTTTATTTTTGGCTGAGCTTCTCTGTGACCTTCCCTCTAATAGTACTGCTACTATGTCGGAACAATCTATTCCTGATGAGTCTCTATTTCTGATCAGATCATCTGATCCTTGGTATGGGTATTTTATCATTTATCTCCATACCCAGACTTTTTGGCCTGATACCTCTCGCTCTGACCCTTGACGTATCCGATACCAAGCCAAATATTATCTAATCGTCGGTGATACACATTATCGTCGTGGTGTCGATACAATTTTAAGAAGGTGCCTCACTCATGATGAGGTCGAAAAGGTTTTAAACAATTATCATGCTGGGGATTGCAGTGGACACTTGTTTGGATATGATACCGCGCAAAATATACTCTTCACCGGTTACTTTTCGCCCACCATATTTGGCGACTACATCCTCATGGTCAGAAGTTGTCATGCGTGCCAGATATTTGATCGTAAAATTCGCAAACCACCAGTGCCAATGCATCAGGTTGTCTCTGTGGGACCATTTTTAAAATGGGGTTTTGACTTCATGACCTGTAACCCTAGTTCGTCCGGGGGGCACAGTTATATTATTGTCAGAGTAGACTACTTTACCAAATGGGCCGAAGCGATGCCTACATTCAACAACATAGGACAAACAACTGCATTGTTTTTCTTTAATCATGCCATTGCATGGTTTAGGGTCCCACGAGCTATAGTACAGATCATGGGAAGCATTTTCACAACCATATGATGACTAAATTGACTGCCAAGTTAGTATTTTCACATGATAATTCTACTCCTTATTATCCACAATCAAATGGAAAAGTTGAAGCTATCAACAATATTCTCAAATGTATGCTTCAACGAATGATAGGAGTTCGTAAAAGAAATTGGCATTTGATACTATACTCGGCCTTGTGGGCATATCGAACCTCGGTGAGAAACACAACTGGATTCACCTCCTTTCAATTGGTGTATGGTCTGGAAGCTATCTTTCCAATCCAATGTGAAATATCGTCGTTAAAACTCACAATCGACCTACTACCTAACACCTCAGATGAAGAAGCATGACTTTTTAACTTCATCCATCTTGATGAAATGCATCGTGAAGCTCAATTGGCCAACGAAGCGCATAAGAGACATATAAAGGCGCAATACGACAAAAATGTCCAACCTCATATTTTCTCAGAGGGTGACTTGGTCCTTCTTTATGATCAAGAAGCTGATGTAATAGGTACAGGGAAATTCGAGCCATTATGGCATGGCCCCTATATTTTCAAAAGAGTTCCTGCTAAGGGTGCATACGAGTTGGTGGATTATGATGAAATTCTGTTGGCACATCCCCGAAATGGGTTGTATCTGAAACGTTACTATGCGTAATCATGAGCATAGTAATTTTTTGTATTATATTGTATATATATGTTGTTGATTTTCATTCACTATCTTAGTTTGTTTCTTAGAGTTTTCTTGACGTTAGTAATCTGCTTTACATTTCATCACAAATGTCTGAAACTTTGGATCCATTTGTTGGATATGCTGATGGTGCTAGTCGTAGTACATAGAATCTATCCTCTGTAGCGTGGGCCATTTTCACTCCAAACAACGAGTTAGTGAGTTTTCAAGGGATTTATATCAGTAGATCGACAACCAATATCTCTGAGTATAGCGAGTTGATCAAAATTCTCTCTAATGCCATTTCATTTAGTATTAACCGCATCATCATAAGGTTAGATTCACAACTTGTGGTATTACAACTTACTAGTGTTTATACTATTAGAAATCCAACATTGCATCGTTTTTTTCTAAGAGTTTGACTTTTGGAAAGACACTTTGATTTTATTCAATATCAACACATTTCTAGAAACTTCAACACATTGACTGATTCTTTGTCTAATCAAGTTTTAGACATAAATTTGCAACAGATGTAAAGATACATTCACATAATTGAATAGGATTACACAATAAACATAGGAAAACACTGAAATCAAATAGACAGATAATTATAGGTTTTTACAAAAAATTATGCCCAAGACACATTGGTCATTTGACCTCAAAATGTATCAAACATATCAAAATTAAACTAGTGATGCTCATGGTAACATGCTATAGATATAGCTATCCTATGCAGTAATCGCATCCAGCGGTTAGGAACACCTATAGTGTGCCGTTGCAATCCCATGGGTAACTCTTTGATCCAGAAATCTAGAATCCTGAAGGTCAACCCCTCTATGTGCTTTCGAAGCCTAGAAAGAGTCTCAACCATGTCTAAATCCTAAAGTACTTCTCTCCTGATAGCCCTCTCTATTGGCTCATCCGCTCCATGCTCTATTTCCTCCACCAGATGAACTCGACGAACATCTACATTACATTAAAACTTTAGTTTAGTCTTGGGAAAACATAAAATAAAAAAAACATTGTATAAACCTTAGAAAAATCAAAAAACATGGTCAAAACATTCTTACCTATTGCACCCCACTCAGTGCCTTTTGGTAAAGCTAAGTCTGGATCTCCTCAGAAATCAACACCTATGTATGTATACTCATCGATGGCAAAAACCTATCACCTAAACCAGGCAAAGAATGCAGTCGAGAACATAATGGCCGATTGGCCTACATGCCTAGCCATTAGTTATACCCATCTTTGCATCCTCGGATATCTAGGGTTAGACACACCTAGTGTCACATGCTGAGGTTGCATCAGTGGAATCCACTCTAAGGAAAATGAAATGAGGATTGAACCATAACTGAAGTTTTTCTTCCTTCCTCCC
Source organism: Pinus albicaulis (assembly GCA_034641835.2). NCBI lineage: Eukaryota > Viridiplantae > Streptophyta > Pinopsida > Pinales > Pinaceae > Pinus > Pinus albicaulis. Next base: position 1,110,394,854 of record CM076583.1, on the reverse strand, counting down.
TTTGCCTTATTTAGTTGTTCTTTTATCTGAGAAAGTACAACCTCAGACTAGTTGAAGACTATTGGCTCCATGCACTCTAGCGCATATTGCATATATGATCTATTCGCTACATGTAGTGTAACGGTGCCGACAAGTTTTGTGATCATGAAAAGAATGGTTCTCAAAGGAAAATCTCGAACGTCACATATGTTTATTTTCCCATCCTTGATTGGCTCTGCCCCTGGATAGAAATATTGCAAAACATAATCTCTCACAGTCTCTCCTCCAAGAGCAGAACCTGAGAGGGAAATAGGCAAGCCTCTCCTTGACAAGCCTATAAGAAATTATACATCCTCCACTACCATAGGAACCACTTTGTTCCTAATGTGAAATGCCTCAATGGCTGGATCCCATGCTCGAACTAGGAATTCCAAGAGTTCTATTTGTTGCATCATCCTTGATAAGAGGAAGTACTTTAACAACCCACAATCTCTTAGGGCTCTTACTGTACTCAGATCATTTAGGGAAACCATATTTTGTTCTTCGTTCTCTCTTTCTCTCCAAGTAATCATCATTCTAGTCCAATGGAATCCAGAAACATAACCATAAAACCATTAGACTCCTTTTCATGCAAAAAATTAGGAAAATTTTTGGTACATTGCAAGAACAAAAAATGTGAATTATGCCCAACGCGGTCTTGAAAAATGGATAGTGCATTGCATATGGACCTAGGCTTCAAGTTAGGTTCTCCACAACGCAGTTTTCGATGATCAAGGGTGTGTTTCCCTCTTTGGAAAAATAATTCACCCTAAGGGGCCCAAGTCCCTAAAAATTTGCAATGAAAAGAAATGTATTGACTACTGAAAGAAAGAGAGAGTTCATGGCACCAACCTGGATCAAACAGTGATGAAAACCGTCCACAGAATCGATCGCAATCAACAGATGAAGTTCGGGGGCAAAAACAAGTTCAAAGCTCCAAAATGAAAATGGTAACTTTCAAATGATAAAAATGAATAGTAAGACCCTTTTTATTAGTCATTTGATTATTTGTAAAGCATATATATTGTTGTGACTATGGTTTTATTCTATTTTTATCATGAAACGGGTATTTTTAATCCATTTGATGTTGTTCCAAATAGGTTTTACAACTGGTGAACAGATTAGTCATGCAAATTTATTTCAAGAATGATTTGACCACAAATCATACTTTTATCCTTATTTTTCGAGCTTTGATAAAAATGAAAAAAGACTTAAAGCGCACTTTTATCTCTTTTTTGAGCTTCAATAACAACGAAAAAGGAACCCTTGGAGACTTATTTTAGCTCTTTTCGGACTCCAATAATGTGAAAATATTGTCGAGCACTTGTCTTTTCGAGCTCGTAAAAGTAAATGAATTGATATCTACTCAATATAAGTTTGACCCTTTTCTGGACTGAGATACATTATTTACGAAAAAGGAATGCCTTAGTCGAACATGGCTAGGAGCTTCTCTCAAATATTATTTTACACTTTTTCGGATCTGAGCAACAAATTTACAAAAAAGTACTTATGGAGTTTTCTTTCGTCCTCTTTTTCAAACTCTCTAAATATGAAAAAGGACCGGGTTGTCACTGTTGTTAACCTTGTTAAAACATAAAATAGTGACGAGCTTGTCCATCATGGCAAGAATCAAATTTCATTCATCGTTAGACTAGTTAAATAATTAAATAGTGATACATTATTCGCCCGAAGGGTTGAATTATAGATCAATCATATGTTATCCTCCTCAAGCTTGTTAAAAAATAAAGAGGTACTGGTCGACAAATGACAGGGGAAAAATTTGGAAAGTGAACAAAACTTTTTAAGGTAGCAAGTCACTCTTAAACATGACACTTCACTCCATCACTGTGACTGTTTAGGTTGGGTAATCTTCTTGACGGTTCATTCATACCTATGGTTCATCATATCTTCACTTCAGTTTTGGGTCAATGCTACCAACTCATCTCAGTGTCGCCAATATGTTCAAGAAAATTCATCCAGTAAATACTCATTCTTCTACAATACTCATAAACCTTCATTCTCATGACATTCATCCATGAACATTGCTATATCAAGTCATACTTTGTCTCTGAAACCAGTAACTCCCATTTCACAATAAAGTAACCTCTTGTCAATGTCAAATCATCATCCAGGAAGTTTACTTAGAAACATCATATTCCAGTACCATGAGGCTTGCTACAGCATCGACAAGATCCTCGCTTCTAGACTTTTGACCGAAAGATTCTATTTGGCGTTCGACATCAAATCATCTATCCACACCTTACGAAATTTACTACAGTACCTTGAGAGCCATTGACATTAATGGTGATTCTCTCGAATTTGTTAACAACTCAAACCATTGGCTGGTAATCAAATGATGTCTTACCATGTTCGACTACAAATCATATATTCACATGACTAGACTTGTACCCTGGATCTAGTTTCAGCCATCCAGACTGCGATTTCAAGATTGTTATACACATCATCTGTACGGTGACCTACCATACATATCTTCATCCAAACATGGGCCTATATCTGTAGGCATGTATTTATTGGGAAACATTCCAATATAGACGACTTTCTGCACTATGTACATGTTATTAGATATTTTATGTGCTGAGCATGGGAACGCCTTCCCTCAGCAATTTGTGATCAAGATGATATATCATGATGTAATGTATTGTAATATTGATGCAGGTCACCACTCTGCTTCAGTTCCAACCCATCACAGTGTAAAGCATCTCATTCAAAAAATATTGTTATTATTATTCTGACTTCATGCTTTAGGGGGCAATCTGTTATAGGTCAATTTGGGCACCATTCCCAATGACCTGGTTAAACTAGAAATCATACACAGAACCAATGAATAGGGTATATCATCCCCTATCATTTCAGTTGCTACATGCCCTAAGACAAAGAACAAGAATAAATCATCCATGACTTACATTACAAGGTTTCCAATATTTGAAGTACATGTTATATCACCTCTGAGCTCACCAACACAGTCTCTCAAGGGAATAACTGCTTTGCATATGCAGCTACCTCCATTCAAGGGTTCTTTGCAAAGCACTCCCCGACACTCAAGGGTATGTTGGTCAATTGGGAGTGAAACTCTCATTGTTCCGGAATCTCCACATGGCTAGTGCCTTCTAGAAGAGTGCATATGTGTCAAACTTCGAATCCATGTGTCCATTCAACACCTCTAAGCTTGGGAACTTGCCATTATTAGAAATTCATTGATTGTGAAACTACCTTGAGCTCATCTATAAATTGAGCACAGATTCTAGTGCTTGACAAGGAAAAAAATTGTTAGAGAAATGTTGTTGGAATCTCAATTGAGTGTTTGATTTGAGTGATACGCTACTAGAGGGATGTTCATTGTGATGAGGTTGGGATGATGTTGGAGTTGGTGACATCAAATCAATCGCTCGTTGTAACCTCCCCTTCTATCCATTAATAAAGATTGTTACTTACTTTCCCACATATGTATCTGTATAAGCTTTTGTCTTTCATATTATGGATTTTTATTTAATTTATATGTTTCATGTTTCATTGATTTAACTGATTAAAGTGAATATTCATCTGTATATTGCAATCTCTTTGATGTTTAGTGTTTATACTTGCAGGAACTAGTCTGGTGATCAAGCTTGGATTGGAAACTACAGCAAGATCGACAGAAGGAGAATAGGAAGCACTTGGAATCCAATTAAGTTTCTTCATCTTTCTTTGTGTCTATTTACAATTAGGAAAAGTATCCACAAAGTCTTTAATTTGTTATTCTAAATACATAGCACCACATTTAGGGAATATGTTTTATCCATAATCCATAAATCTGCATAACATTAAATATAAATAATTATCAATATTAAAGCTAAATTAAATTAAAGTTATTCATTAATATTATAATTTAAATATTATTAATATTTAAATTTTAATATTAATATTAAAATTTTAATATATTTGTATATTTATAACTAACTATATATTTTTTCTTAACAAAAAAAAATTAATATTAAAAAAAAAAATTACATAATTTCAAACTATTTGAAATTGTTTTATTAAAATTTAAACCAATATCAATTTATATTATTTTGATATATATGTGAAAAGACTATATAGACTCAATTTATAAATGCATTAATATAAATAATATAAATAAAATAATAAGTGTGGACAAAGTTTTCCAAGTGTCATTCAGGCTATGAGTTATTCTTTAGCGATTTACTTGAGAAGGTCACAATGGAGAAATGGGAGTATTGTTTTTGAATTATTTATTTGAAGTAATTGTAGTTTTTGAAAATAACCAGTCTCTGGAGTTTTGAGAAAACTCTTTGATTGGAACGAACCAATACAGTCTGAGATCCAAAACTGATTTAAGATTTCCGAACAAAATTCAGCAATAAGCAATGAAATTGTCCCTAACATTCCTGCAAATGATATGATTTTCATCCCAGAATATTGGTTGAAATCGGGACAAAACAGGGACAAGTTATATAGGGTTCATGTTGAAGTTTCCCTTGATCAGTATGGCAGATATATAACAGTGAAGTTGTGACCAAATTTCTTATTCTCAGCTTGAGTAGTATGTATCCAGAAGGAGCTTCTTGTCATGATAATTTTAGCTGGCATAGGTGGATCATTTCATATTAGCAGAAGAAATCCTGCGGGGTGTTAGTGCTCAAGAAGTAGCAATCAGCGAATACCACTATTCATTTAACAACTTGACAGCTGAATTGACAGCTAAATCAATTTAGCTAAATTATGATAAATGTTCTTACTATAAGAAATTTTTTTTTTTTTCAATTTATAATATAATTTTAAATAAAAAAACCAAAAAATTATAGTAATAATGGCCTCATTACGAGGAAAAATTAAAAAGCAGCGGAAAACCATGGAGAAACAATCAAGAATACACAATGTGGGGCAGTTGAAAAGGGACTTGCTTCTGCAAGTTTCTATTTTTCTCAAACAAAGAAGGTTTTCCATCATACAATTGTTGAAACTAAAAAATAAATAAAGGGAAAATTATGATGACCAAGGAGAGATACACAGGTGCTTGAAGCAAGTTCTGCCATCATCATGCATACAATTGTTGAAACTGAAAAATAAACAAAGGGAAAATTATGATGACCAATACACAGATCCTTGAAGAAAGTTCTGAAACTCTTGTTTTTGTCTATCAGTTGTTCTGGCATCATTTTGGTTTGGTGTCTGTATGATTTGGATTGAAATCCTACAGAACAGTGCCCATCTTTGTAAACATACGACGCTCCATCTTGATACAATCTGTTGAATTTCTCCAGGGGCATGTCCCTCACAGGACGAAGAGGCACCCCCCTGCATGCAAAACATGAGAAAACAAAAAAACAAAAATACCCACATCAGAAAACAAATACCCAAATTAGAAAACAGAAGCAGAAACCCAAAGAGAGGCCAATCTCAATACAACAAATTCTATTAAAAGGAAAACGTACATACCTGACATGGAAATGATCAGCATTGTCCCCATAGCTAAGATGGAGGACAACAACATCACAGAAGGCCCTGTAGAGATGTTGCATTGTAGAGAAAACCTTCCCTTTAACTGTTATGGTTGCTCATTCACTATTTTAGAGCCAAACCATGAGTCTGTCAAGCTAATCGTAGAACCCACTTACCATGGTCTGAAAATTTAACATTTTATGCCAGGAGTTTACCCAAAGAATTCATAAACCCAATTAAATTACATTTTGTTAATAATGACAATGGGAGAATGAATCATATTATACTACATATAGGATGCAAGTTATAAGTGTATCAAAATTAAATGACAAGGATGTTTTAGTATGGTTGCTTAATAAAATTATTGCACAATTGACAGTTCAATCTAGAAACAAAGTTGTAGAGGAATACCAAGTACTAACCATATGTCATACAAAGCAGCAATACGTTATTTATATTCACAGATCTATGAATATGCCAAATCTATTTGTAATTGAATGGAAAACATACCACTCTTTGATTTATTTTTTTGAACAGGAGACAACGTGTATGGAGTAATGCCAATTCATCATCAGATGACCCTCAGATGTACAAAGAAGAAACAGAATATGACAATTATGATGAAAGCATTTTCTCTTTTTTTTAAGATTGATATCCAAAACAGCAACTGAGGTCAATTTCCAAATGAATAGAGTTACAGTTGCATAGTTTGTGTCATGGCTTCGGATCAGCAAAAGGTAAATTTTCTACATAGGGTGTACTTCACAGGGTCCTAATTTAGTGAGTGGGTGTTCCTATTTCCTCATGACAGAGGCCTATACCTTCTATCCTCTCAACATTCAGATTGTATGCATCATTCCACTGCAAGAAACAATTATATCCAATACATTGTGGTTTAGTTTTTCTAATATGAATCTACTTAAGACTAAGTTTTCAGCATGTATAGGCATCACTAAACACTGGCAAGGAACAAAAATGAAAAAACTAAAAAAGTAACCACAAAAAGGAGTTAAATATTTCATTAAGTTGATTGTTGAAGAATTTTTGGAGATTAACATATGGCATCATTAATAAACAATTAAATGCCAATGAATAAGAAGATGTTGTGTTCATTGGTGAAGAGAAGGTTTGAGTTCAGTTTAGCCACACAAATGGGAACTAATCATGTCATCATATAATAAATACAAGGATTTTCTATGACTTATTCTGATCAATGTCAGGCAAAAGGATTCAAGTAGGAAAATGTCTTCAAAATTTCTGGTAATAGACTCAAACATTCACTACTAGAAAAAAGGTTGATACCACCAACAATCACACAAAGGTTGTCAACTAAGAGCAAAAAAACACAAAAATTGGGGTCTCACATACTTGTTTGCTAGAATAAATTGAGTATGCCAGCACCCTAAATTGATAGAGACTTTAGTGTGCTTATACTAAGACCTTAAAATGAGAAGCTAAACTTAACAACAGTTATGAGTCCAATCCCAAAAGAATAACATGCTGCCAATTTGGGGATGAGACCAATTTCAATTCCATGGTGAATTTGATAGAATACATACCTTACAATGTCAGTTTCATAGCCAAAGGTGATGTAAACGAGTTTGACTCTCTAATGTCAAAAGATGTAACCAAAAAAATGGTAAGTTGACAAAACATAACTCTCCAATAAATGCAGCCATCCATAATCATCTGAATCCAAAATAGCTAGATATTCTATAAGCAAGTAAATGTTCCAACTTCATCCTGTTTAGGACCTATGTATAACTCTGGAATGGCATTTTATGGTGCATCATCTCATCTATTTCAACCTGAGTGTAACTGTGACAAGGCATCCAGGGGTAGAAGGGTTTGTCTCTTAATTAATGGCAAAAAAAATATAATTGTACAACATTGTAGGATTTGATTCTAGGTATAATGATTTTTATTTATGCATTCTCTTACATAAAAATAAAACTCTCAAACAACAATTCGTTTTTCTCCATTCAAAAACATTATCAGAATTACAAGTACATTTTTATTTATTGAATTCCATCCATTTTATGCCTTTAGAAAGTTCCATCTATTATTTTTTCCCTAAAGAAATGTGGTGGGGTTCACTCATAACTTAAAATGAAGTTCCAGGTTATCCATTGACTTTTTTGCTGAGAAATGAACAGTCTAAGGATTTAGATCTCCTAAAAAGTAAAAGGTTAAGGCAGAAAGACTTCACCAAAAAGAAACCAACCAAAAATTATTTTCCCCTCTTCCTGTAATAACCAACCAACCATGGTGGATACCTTCTATCCCAAGTCATAGACAAAGAAAGTGTAAAAATGTTTTCACTTTCTGAATATTTTTAATTCCACTATTTAGTGTCTCTATATCGTCATAACATAGGAGAATTTGAATAAGTCCCTTGACTATGTTCAATGTTTTTACAATTATAAAATAGAATCCTAATGTATTCAATGTTTGTACTATTATAACATAGGAGCCTAATGCATGTAGGCTTAGGGTCTAAAGCTCTATGTTAATTCACAATTAGCCTATGGCCTAAAGCTCTATGTTAATTCACAATTAGCCCATAGGCTTTAATGAGACCTTAATTCCAATAGAATACCACGATGTAGGTCAAATTTTGAAAACAGAAGCCACAATCTTGATTTGAAGATCCCAGTTCTCCAAATAAGTAGATGCTTGGAAGTCTTGTATGACTATAAATTTTTTGCTAGTCTTTATTTTAAATAACTTATACCGATACCGGTTACCAAATGGAGATTACTGGTATATGAATATGGGGTAAGGTTAAAACAGGACACTAGTTATGAAAGACAAAATTATAGGACTGTAGATTTAACGTGGCTGTTACTTTTTGGTTGTTGCTTTGTATAGAAGCCATTATTTTTTAATTTTCAAGGATGTACTTCCCTTATTTGTACTTATGTTTATGTGTATCACATGGGAAAAAAGAAATTCCCTGCCATTTTTTTCCTGAAACAGAGGTTCAAAATGTGTTAGAAATAACCCATTAGCACATCTAGCTTTTGTGGAGGGAAAAAAGAAAATTAAATGACACAACAAATAAGTGAAATCCATTATACAATCTGGAGATAATGAAGTAAATAATTCAAATCTATTGTACAGTCCAGAGAGAAACAAGGTGCATTCAACAACCTAAGTATAAGACAGATTTGAAATGCTCCATTTTTAGAGCTGAGGTGACATGTAACATCTCTCCACTCATTATAATATTCATATAGAAAATAGCAGCGCAGTATGGATGAGATATGTAACATTCAAAATTATAAATTAAAGCATAAGCTAAGTGGATTTATCTCAGGTAAATGGGAAGAATGATTGTTATCTTGTCTACCTAGGTTCAATTCCCCATAGTGACATGTTTATTGAGTATTTTTTTGTAATGGTTTGAAGCCTAGTTGTTGAATGGCCTTAAGTCCTAAAGAATACGTTACCCTTGAGTACAGGTTGAAGGGTGAGGTACTTAGTTATATGGGAAAAAAGTTTAAAACTTTAAAAGCCCAAGGGGGTTAGTTTAAACAGTGGCCAATAATGTTGTCGGGCAGTTGGTTAATTCCATGCTAGCAAGTGCCTACTTTAAATCCCTCTTGGCGATGTGCACAGTCTAGACTAGTGGGTTGGGATGCCCTTAAAAAATTAAGGGAAGCATCTATTGGCTTTCACTACAAGGTTTTCTTGGGAGGAAAAAGAATGCTCAATGCAATAAAGAACATTTAAGAAAAGAATACCAAACATTAGACAATATTTACAAAGAGATAAATGTAGATCCATGTTAAGAAGGACCTTTTAAGCATTGAGAGGTATCACAAATGAAATCAAGACAAATCACATAAAACATGACAACATTCTTGATGTTCTGTAAAGATTCATTCACAACTACGAAATAGCAAAGTTCGCCTGCAACCCCTTCTAGATTCAATACTAGTTGTAAATCCACGGATTGAGAAACTATCAGTCATGAGGAGTCTAGATAAGTGACATAAAACATGAGATTTGCAAGTCAAGCTCTTTAGGTATGTGCAAGATTGGTTCGTTGCAACATGGCACAGTCGACCATAGGTATTGGAGCAACATTGTGAAGAATGGACTCACACAAATATCATATAGTGACCATTCTGTAAAGACTCATTCACAATAGCACATTTTGGGCATGATAGGGATGTCTTTTTTCCTAGTTGATATAGTCTCATATTTTATTCAAACAATAAACAATGACAAAAAAATATTGCAAGACCACAGAAAAGAACATGCTATAGATAACACAGATTTGCAGATGTTGAATTCTAAATTTTGTATGCAGATAATAATGAACCCTATGGAATTATAGAACTGTTATTCTGCTGCCAAATTTAGGAATGAAGATACAACATACTTATAGAGAGAAAATGAGTGGATGCTTGGAAGTCTTGTATGACTATAAAAAAAAAATTGTAGTGCTATTTTTGAATAACTTATACCAATGTCAGTTACCAAATACAGAGGACTGGTATATGAATATGTGGTCAAGGAAATAAAGCAGAGAGGAAATCTATTGACAGATATAGAGGTTTCAAGATAGAATAGAACATAATAGCATGAGTAAAATGTGAAAACCTTGAAACGGAATAGATTACGATTTATATTTACATAGATATACAAATTTGGAGGTGAAGATATATATACATGTGTACATGAAAAGTTTGTGATGTCATGTAAATGCAAATGAAAGTAAATATCTAATCATAAATACATGATGATGCTCGGCATCGGCAACACCAATTGGTGTCTATTGTGACTCCACGTTCAGAAAGGAGTTCTTGCCATTCAGCTCGCATTTTCCATTGTGTCTCTCTTTCATTTATGTGGATTGTTTTTCTTAGAATTCTTCAGATATTCTATAATAGTGCAATAGTTCCATGCAAACGGTACAGAGGCAATGACTGGGGTGAAAGGAATCTGAGTTGTATATCATGTAAAGTAAGTTCATGATGTTCAATCTCCTAGTAGCATTCATAGAGCATGTTTAAATATTTTGAATCCATATCTGTTGGGCATGAAAAAAGGAAAATAGTTATTGTTAGTGTTAACGAATGATAAAAGTGAACTAATTATAGAGTTTAAAAATACCTAAAGTAATCATAAAATTATTTTGAACATTAGGAACATAGCGAGTAATAGAACAAATGTAAAAATAAGTAATTGTATATTCAATTTGGATAAGGTGAAGGTTTGTTTACCTTTTGGTGAAGATGTAATGAAGAGTGTATTGTTGGATAGATTGTACTCGTCTATATAGATTTCGATGTGAGCAATGACTCTTCTTTCTTTCTGCATTGTAGATGCAGATTTTCTTTCATGCGTGAAATGCGTGAAAATGGAAATGCTGGATGGATTTGAATGTCTGATAGAGATCTAACTCTTGAAATGGCGATGAATGTTAGACCTTGGTGTTCTTTGGGGCCACTGTCAACTGTTGCTTTATCTAATTTCATTCCCTATGACTTGTGTATTGTTAAAGCCCAAGCCATCCGAAGTGGTATTTGTCGACGTGCACCCCTTGTGATAGGGGAAATGGGCACATATGTGGGGTGTGAAATGTCCCATGGTGTTCCTTTGTATTGTTTAAAATTGACGAGCACGAAGGATGGCAATTCTGGAGGCTTTGAATCAGGTGCATAGCATATTGAAATGACTGTGCCAAGTGCATCATTTACAAACCCTGCATGTACCCATAAATTGCAAGTCATCATAAATTTTTGTCCATTGCATAACAGAATCATTCTGCCTAGTTTTTCTTCTTCAGATGTAGTGAATGTTTGTTCCAGATGTTTCTCCGTTGAGCACACAGCTACTGGTTTGTGTAATTTTTTCAACATTTATTTGCTATGCAAAGCAAATGAACTATTTGTTGCATATAAATGCATGGAGTCCTCAAATGCTTTTTTATCTTCATGCATAATAGAGGAATCTGTTCTCGACATTAGCAGCTTCCAATCTTCGATTGTAGATGTTCCATCCTTGAGATTTGTGAGAACGTTGCGGATGGAAATTTGGGAAGGGTCAGCACCTTGCTGGTGAAAAATAGTTGTGAGCATAATGAATGTATCAACGTTGTTCCAAAGTGAAGTGCCATGTGATGTGCCAGCATACAAAGGAATGTCATTTACAGGTGGAAATTGGCCTAAATCCCCAACAAGGATAATGGATCGATTGCCAAATGGTTTATCTCGATGGAGGGGAAATGCCTCTCGCAAGCGATCATCAATACGGGAAAGCATTTTTGGCCCAATAAAACTCATTTCATCAATGATTATGTACTGAATATGGCAAATTTGTTCTTAAAGGTGGAGGAGTGGTTGTCCTTCCAGAGGATGCATTGTTTGGATAGGGATGTGAAGGGCAGAATGAATTGTAAGTGCATTTATATTGAAAGCTGCAACACTGGTAGGTGCAAGTACCAAAAATGGGCTTATATTTGGTGAGGAAATTTCGATGAGTGCACGTTGCAGAGATTTTATTAAAGCAGATTTCCCCGTTTCAGCTGTCCCTTGTATAATGGTTCTGGTTGGGGGTTTTGGAAGAGGGTTTTTGAAATGAGAAATAATATGTGTGAAGGCTTTGTGTTGGGTAGGAGATAATATGTGATTTACGGGAAGGTTTGAAAAGGGATGATGTTGATTTTGACTATTTGAGCGATTATATTCAATGAAATTGATGGCATTTTCTTGCAATTGGAGAGGTATGGAAGTATGAGACCAATTATGGTTAAGTTCAAAGTCACGATTGCCAATTATTTCAGGGCATAAAGTTCGATGTTCTCGCTTGGGTGAAGGTGAGAGACGATTTCCCATTCATTCATTTGGACGGGGTCAAGGGGGATGTCAGGAGGGGTAGATACAGGAGTAGAATCATCTTCAGATTGTGGAGATTCTAGGTTTTCATTTTCACAGTGAACATGCCATGCTGTATATGTTCCTTTTTTTTGTTCCCAGTGTGCAATGATTTCCTCATTGCTGGATCCAATGTCATTAGGGAGGGTACGGAAAGGGAAATACAATATTAATTCAGCCCAACAGAAGTTGGCGTAGCTTGGATCAGTAGGGGAAGTGATTGTGGTGTATCGTGGCAAGATATGGACAACCATGGGAGGGGAAATCTGTTTCCACTGGTTTTTTTTACGGCGAGGAGAAAATAACCAAGAGTGTGCAGCTTCAATGAGGGGAAATGACTCTAATGAAGAAGGCCTATTCATGTATGAAATAATAAATGGTGGTGTTGAGGGTGGATTTTCAAAAGCATCTAGAACACGTCTGAATACAGTTCTATTAACATTTAGAGAAAAAACTGTATGACTATAGAGTGTGAGAGGTAATTTTTGCAACATATGGCATATTTCCTGCGCTCCAATGTCTCTTTCTGCTATGCTTTCTGTAAGGATTTTTCGGACAACAGTGATAGTAGGTGCTTCTAGAGTGACGTTGTTCAGGAGGAAAAATAACATTTGTTTATAGCTTTCTGATTCTGTTTCTGCTTTGGCTGCATATTTATAAATATAAGCTAACACGGCATGGCGTGAAAGTACTAGCTGAAAATCAACATTTTCTCTCCATATGGAAAGTAGATCGGCATTATGGATGTTCAATCTATCATCATTACATGTAGGCTTGTAGATTTTCTGACCTTTGTTGTCCATTAGGAGTGAAGATGTGGGATTCAACTCCCATGGTACTCCGTAGCGACATTTGAGAACTTTGTTTTTCTTGCGAAGACAAGAAGCTGCATGACACTTTTTATGGCTTTGGACACAGTTCACAAGCTCTTCATAGTCGCCTATCTACGTTGACGCAAAAATTGATGGTGTGTTGAGAAGGCACGGGTTTTACTCTGCTGATTGGTGGAGTAAAGTTGTGCAATGTTGAAGTTACCGCGGGTTCCAAGCAGTTACATGATGGTCAAAATATTTTTGAGCATTGAGAACTTCTATCTCATTGTTCCAATTGAGGGAATCCATGTTTTGTGCATCTTTTAACCAAAGGAATCCATGTATGTGTGCAGATCCTCGATGTTGCCATTCGTATCTGCATGCAATATCGAAAAATGTTATTGATTTAATTCTAGTGAAGTTTAATATTTTGTTTAAAAAGGAATGGCAATTAAAAGTACCTGCACCAATAGTTGATTGCATGAAGGCCTTTTTGTAAAACTTCCTCAAGGAAAATTGTAAATCTGCAATGCATGTATTGGGATGTTAAATGTGGATTGTTAATTATATTTTAAATTCTCCACCTATAATGAGTATTTGAATTGGAGGGCATATCGATAGGCATAATATTGTGTAGGTCAGGCCATTTGGTATCATCAGCACTTAGAGTGAAGAAAAACGTTGGGCTCCCAAGTTGTGTGACCATGTCAGTTAGCTCATTACGACGCTTGTTCCAAAAAGAGCGTGTACCTCGTAGGGATGAGCCAAAGTGCATGACCTTTTCTGGAATTTTTGAATTTGGGGATTCATGAAGACATTGCTACAAATCTGAAACAGTTGTTGGAAAATTGTTTTCAATGGTTTTTTTAACAAAAACATTGGCAGTTGATTGGCTATGGTGGTGCATTAGCATGTTATATATGTAGTAACAGAATATTGGATGCCGACCGAAGCGATTATCATGGTAGCTTAACAGGTGACATGCATATTCATGCAGCTCGACTTTTGTAATTCTTGGTTGTGCGATCATGGCAATCCCTGTTGGGAAAAGTGTGGGAAATGCCATAGAAAAGAGGCCCTCAATAGTGTATTCGTTCATAGGTGATAGAGATATTGTAGGCCAATCAATTGAATTTGTTGATTTTGGATTGGTGGAGTGCAAGTAAGCATGAATGCGATCAAGTTCACTACAGGAGTTTGGAAGAACTGGAAAAAATGAAGAAGGTTGGATATCTAATGAAGGTAGAATGGCATCAAGATCATGAGTAGAATCAATTATGTTTTCTTGGGGTATAAATGAGGACGTGGTTACATTATGAAGAAGATTAGAAATATCAGTAGGTTGATCTGGTAGAGCGGAAACTGCAGATGGGTTGAGTTGAACATCTTTGTAGTAGGGATCATGAGTGAGTTTGTATTCTAGTGCTGCTAGAACACATGATTTACAGACGATGAATTCATAAGATGTTTCAGAAGGGTTTTGCCTTCTAACAATGAGGATGTCTAATTCAGAAACAAGGCAAGGTAGGTATTTTGCAATAGTAGTAATGTCTTGAGGGAAGCTGATTGTATGGCCGCTATATTTGTATTGACCACCACGAGCATGTGTTACTTGCAAAATGGGATTTACACGTGCGATCAACATTTCTTCAATCTATGTTAAATTCTGAAGGACATATGGTTTTTCTCCATGGTCCATGTTGTTGACATGAGTGAAACGGTTTGTATATTTTGATGTTGCACATCAAGAGCAAGAGAGGGTACCATGTGAACGTTTTGTTTTCATGCCTGGATATGATTCTTTGCATAGTGTGCAAACATGGAATGGAGAAAGGTTATCTATTCTTTGTCTAAAGCGACAATGTTCTTCATTAAGGGGGGGGGGGTAATATAGGTTTTGATAAAGATTGGGTGAAGTGCCATGCATATTTGGGAGAGCACTTGAAGAGGGAAGTTGTGTAATGGAAGAGGGAGTGTTTTTTCTTTTTTTATAAAGAAGTCATCATCGCGCATTTATTGCTTCTTTATTTTGAGCATAAAGAAGGCGACGTCGTGCTTTTTTCTCCGCATCTTCATCGTTTGATGACATATCTAACAAAGTACAAATAATTCTATGTTAGGGATGAGGTGTGAGAATTACAAATTACAAATTGAATTATGAATGCTTATGAAATGTATGACACTGTGTTGAAAGCTCAAATTTCTAAATAACTATTAATAAGCGCTAGAAAGAGTTTCAAATGACTTTGAAATAGATGTTGGTAAAAACCTTTTTTGTAGTGCCAAACATAGGTATCTATATTATTGAAATGTGAAAGGGTAAATATATGTATTTGTAATTATTCAAAAATGGTATTGTAAAAGTAACTGTGCAGTACAACAACATGGTTGTATTTTACAATGGTATGGAGAAGGGAACTATACATGGATGTTCTTTTCTATCTAGAGAAATAAAAAGTTGTACATATAAGAAGAGAGGTCAAAGGCAACGAGTAACGGAGCGTCATGAAGTGGTAAGTGTGGAAATGTCTTTTAGGATCTTCGTGCATGCAACATCATATTGAATTTCTTTTGAACTTATCAGAATAGGTTGCAAATGTTCAACACCATTGTAGTATTATTTTTTTATGGAAAGTGACAGCAAGAAGTGCCGACCTAATATACGATTACATATTTTCTGAAGATCAGCTGGTTCAATAGAAAGGAGGAACAAGTTATTAGCTGTGATGCCCATGAGCTCATTTCCTGCATCCTTGAAGACAGTGACATTTTGAAGTTGTCCAGTGTGGTCATGTAAATTGATTTTAAGTTTGTAACGGTAGTCACATTCTGGAAATTCACCATTGTACTTTGTACAATGCCAAAGATTGTTAGAATGGTGGCTTACTTTTTTCATGCATTGTTTCCCATTGAAATCCAATAGACAAGCAAGGATACAGAAATCGTCCATGCGTAGAGTAGTCATTGTGGCACGAACCGAAACCCATACTTCTTTCTTGGAGACTTCCATGCTAGATATTTCTTGAATTGTCTTTTGTGGTAAAGCTCGCTTGGAATACATAGTATAATTTTTTCTCAATGACGGAGACGAAGAGTTGTAGCCTGTATCACGGAACCAAGTATGGAGTTGTTGAGTTTCTTCAATGTTTGGATTTATGAGAAGAGTGGTAGTGGAAATTGTCGCAATAATGATTCCATTAAATTCAGTTACCCGACCTCCTTTGACACAAAGGATTGGTGGGTTGTCATAAGAGTGAAGTTCAACAAGGTCCTTTCCTATAGAGACACATTGATCTCCCCATATTGTTAAATCAATGCTGAAACCTGACTTGTCCTTTAATGTTAGTGTTTTTTTAAATATTTCAGTTCCATCTCTTCTTCTTATTGTAGAAGCAGGGGAGGTGGAGCTAACGACACCAATAACATCGACAAGCGTATTTGGGTTTGTGGATTTGATTTCAACAATAGTTTTGAAATGAAAGCTTTGGTAAGGAAAGCTTGGATCATCTTCTGAACACGGTGTCACAGTTGATGCATCAAATAAGTAAATCTCCCATTTGTTGTTTAAATGGTTGTAGTTTGGGTTTTTTTGCTTAATTGTTCCATTGGAGACAATATATAGGTGCCCAAATTCAATGAGATTGTAAAGGGATTCAGCTAAATCATCGAATGCAGAAAGGTGGATTTCATCTTTGTCACAACCAATGAGGTCAAAGCCAAAAACTTTCCCTGACCCATGTGCAATGTTGTAGTTCTTCAAGGGTGTCTTTGATAATACTCTACCTTGAATTGAATAATACTTTTGGTATGGATTGAGTGATATAAATGATACAAGTGATGTTGTAGATGCACTTGTTGGAGTTTTAGTATTTGGAATAATATTTTGTGCTGATGAAGAGCTTGAATGAGATTCGCTTGCTTTTGCATGTAATAGCACTGATGATTCCTTAAGAAAAGGTCCGCTACGATGTACAAACTCAAATTCTAGGATTTGAATGGAGATGAAATGGATGAAGAAATTATTTAAAATTAAAATGAATGTTAAAACCATTTTTATTAAGGAATAATGCAAAGAGAATAAAGGGAAAAGTTCAAAACAAAGCCTAATCTTATGAATAGTTTTGGGACATTGTGCAAGTTGATTTTGTAAGTGAAATGATTGAACCGATATGGATGTATTCAGATGCAACTTGTGCGCCATAAGAAAATGGTAGCAAAGTCCTATGTTGATATGTCTCATCAGAGAGAGTGATGTGATAGTGGGAAGAACTGGTTTTTGATGAATAGACAGATCCGATGTTGACTATTTGCAGTAGAGGTTGAATCTTATTTGAACCATATAGCAAGTTGGGGATGGCATTCTTAGTCAAAATCGGCTCCATCACGGTAGCAAAGTGAAATTTTTTAATTTCCAATGGTAATACCCGCAATTCATTTTAATGCATTGGAAGAGATATTAATGCATTAAATAAATTGTAAGTAAAGCATGAATTAGCATTTCTATAATCGGTATCTAATAGATTAGTTCATAATGAACACTTAGATTTGTAATTTCATGCAATAATAAAGAGGAGGGCACAATAAATCCATGTGTCCTTAGAAATCCATGTTCTGCACATGGGAAACATGGTACTAAAACATATGACTCCCTTAGATATGATCACTAAATTTGCAATTTTCTGGAGCATTTGTTCGAGCAAGCAGAGTTACAAATATTTCTTGGAATAAAATACAAAGGAATTTGCAATTGAGAACAGAAAACCAGAAATTTACGCTGATAATTTAGGCTCTAAGACATACCTACAAACATTAGAAATCCAGGATACAGATATGAAAAAATTCAAAAAAATCACTGAATTGTTTTGTCAATTGGTTTGATGAGAAGCATATAGACATATATTTTATGTTAAGTTTCATGAAATTCTGCAACTGTTTGAATGAACAATGTAAAAGTAATGGCAACTCCAAATTGAAACTAAAAAATTATTTCTCCAAATGATAGTTTTGTGGTTTTACTAAAACGTTTGCAATTTGGACAAGTTTGAATGTGCTTTAGGATGTTGCATTTTATGGGGTCATACTTAGTTTTTCTTATGTGTCTCCTGAGGGACAACTAGGCCAGTTTTTCCTTCATTTGTTACAATTGGTTTCCAGATAACTAAAATTCAAGAGCAACACCTGCACGAATGGAGATTTTAAATGAATAAACAGTAAAACAACAATGGACACGTTGAAGACTCTCTTCAATATAGTCAACAGTATAAGCAGTAAGTTTTGGACCGGGGTTGCATTGCCAAACAAATGGGTTCTCAGTTCAACACAAGAGAATATTCAGACAACATAAGAGAATGAAGATCCTAATACCTTTGCAAGCGAAAAAAAAAAGGCATGTGTTCAAATTGCTAATGGCCATTTCCTATTCAATGATGTCTTTGGTGTTCTGCAGGACTTCAAAATTGATGAGCTCTTGTGCTACGAAGAATTTGGAAACCTTAAAAAAAAGTTGCACCACCTCTTACTTGGAAATCTAATGGCTTCAGGGGAAGGCTTAATATGCCCTGTTATTCAACTTGTGGCAGAAGGGAACATTAGTCTTCCATAACTCATGTGCATATATGACTTTCGAAAAGGTTTTCCAAAAAGAGCAACTTCATATTATATGAATACATTACTAATCAATTTATTTGATATCAGAATATTCTACCTGCCTCAAAATTTCTAGTTTCCGAAGAAATCTTGTCTCCCAAGACTACAATTTTAAGATCCTCATAATTTTTAAGGTCTTCGTTGTGGCCTTCATCCTTTTGTCTTTTTCTCCTATGACTCTCTTCTGAAATTTTTGTTGCAATTTTACAACTGGCAACTTTGGCAACATAACCGTCAATGAGGCCGCCAACGCTGAAAATACTGCCAAGCCAAACTGCTAATATAGAATAATAAAGGCCAGAACAACTCGAAGAGGCAAAATCCAAAATTGATGCATAACGTAACAAAAAGATGAAACATTCAAAACATCCACACTCATAAGCTGACATTGTAAACCAAGTCAGAGCCTGGACAATATACTCGCCCACATTTGCAAAAACTATGAGACTATCAATTACAAAGACCTAAACCTACCACCTAAAGTAGGATATGAACAAATTATTGACACCTGTAGAAGTAGCGGGACCATAATCCTGAGTAGAATACCAATTTCTGCTATTGAAGCCAAAATGGGCACCTGAAACTTAATAGTCCACAGTATACTCATCATCTGAATCCATATCAATGTCGGACAGACAACCAAAACAAACCTATGGTGCCATTAATTAAAATGCCCCGAATCTAAGCTGAGAATTGCGCAAATTCTCGAGATAAATAGGCTATACAGTTAACCTAGAATTAGTTTTTCTCCCATTTGTCATTTTCAAACGATTTTCTCAAAAAAATCTAGGACAAAGACCAATATCCAATCACAAACCGGAAAATCATATCACTACCAGGTTTCCCTCGATGTGAAAAAATAATCAAGGATCCCTAAGTGGTAGTAGACCCTATTTTGGGTGGAAACCTCCTATCCCACAGTGAAAACGTTGGTGCCTGATATGCATGGATTTGGGTATGAGCCATGTTTGAGGAGAAATTCATCTAATCTGAGTACTATACAGAGTGAGATAAAACAAAATAGGATTTTCCTTTTCATCGCATCATCCAGTAATATTGAAAAATATTACTTCTAGGAATGCATGCGCACAAGGCACAAGCACCAGATTGAATACAATTGAAGATAAAAGCAAAAAAAACCTAGTTGCAGACAGATACAGTTTAATTTGCATTAAATCAAGACCCTAATATAATATAAGCTGCCTTTCTAACTAGAATAAACAAATTACGAACCAGAAATTAAAACAGTAAAACAAGAATGCCAAAGAAATAGGTTCTCAGAGAAGTAAAAAACTCTGTGAATAATTATTTAGAAACCGTGGCTAAAACCGTGGCTACAAACTGTTGATAGTTTCAGTCGAGACATACCTGTCCTTATTTGATGGGAAAAGTGAATGTGGTTGAGCAGAAGCATGTGTTGTCGAGCTGCAGGTGGCAGGAAAATTAGAATCCAGAAGTGAAGAAGAAACTGGAAGAAAACAGAAACTGCAGCCATTATTTGTGAAGTTGCTTGTCGTGGAAGTCGAAATACAAGGGGAATAGTAATGAAAGAATTACCCACTCCTTCCATTACTGACAATCTGGATTTCTGAGAGCAGGGCAGGTGGTCGAAGTCGAAAAAACAGGAGAATAGTAATGACAGAATTAATTCACCCACTCCTTCGTTGCATTACTAACCGGCCACCGCACATCTACTGGTATGATTGACTGTCTGAGAATACCGTTGTTTAAGGTTTTAGAGAGATCGTGTACAACATCATGTGGAGAGTCGTTCACTTCATGGATTGTACTTCTCAGTTTGTGGGTTTGCGGGTGATCAGGAGGTGGTTAGTTACCCCAGGTATCATTTTTTTAAACCAGGAACAGGTGTCCTATTCACATAAAAAGTGTTGACGATAAAAAAAGTGATCTCTTTCATAAGAGAAGGCCTATCGAGGAGAGGAGATGGCGCTGGGCGGGAGACAGGCAGGTTTGAATGACGATGGGCGGGAGAATGTACAGGGTCTGCGCGCCTTTGCAATCGACGAACAGACAAGGAACTGTGCGCAACTTGGGCTTCATTCTCAAGGAGAAGAGGAGCCCTCATTATACTCTGGAGGAAGGCTGTCGTCCTTTGGTATCGTAGGCGGATCAGATAGGAGGGCGGGAGACAGTTTGACTGGCAGTAGGAGCGCGGCACCCTTGGTAAAGGGTCTTGATCTGCAGGGGAAGGGATTGTCTCAGTGTTTGAATGTGGAAGAGAGGGATCTCGATGTGGGTGATTATCAGAGAGTGAATTTTTCAGTGTATGAAAAGGATTAGGATCCTTCTGTGCTCACGAATAGAAGGGTGGATGGTTTCAGTGAAAGGGAGAGCCTGAGTGCTGCCTCAAAACATATAAGCTTGGAAGAACAGTGTGGGGTTCATATTCCTGATGACACAAAAGAGACGGGCTCAAACAATGTAAGGGAGGCTGGAGCGCCGAAGAAGGGGGGCAGAAAAAAAAAAAGGATCAAGGTCAAAAGAGCAGAGTATAACTATGTCTTGGGTGAAGACATAGGCTGAGAGAAAGTTTCACAAATGGCTAGCAGAACACTGGTTGGCAGGGCTGTGGGGAGGTCTTTCGTTCTGAAAACCGTTGTTGCTTGGGCTGAAGCGCACTGGAAAGTTGTCCTTGGATATGTGCCTGAGGTGGTGTCCCTCTCAAAGGGGTGGTTTTCTTTCAATATTTTGCAGCCTAATCATATCCAGTGGGTGATGCATCGGTGCTGGGCTTTGGACCATTCTCCATTTCTCCTAAAACCGTGGCACCCTCTTTTTGATGCAAGTAGGGAGAGGGTGGATTCGGTCCCATTGTGGGTTCGTATTCCTGGCCTGCCTCTCCATTACTGGACAGAGGAACATCTTCGTGGTATTGGCAATACGCTTGGGGTCTTCCTTGAGGCTGATCTCTCTTTTTTCAAGACAAACCACAGGCGTGTTGCTAGAATACTTGTCATGATTAACATCAGAGAAGGACTTGCAGAATCTATGAACCTCCGGTGGGGGCATTATGACATTAAGCAGCTACTATATTATGAAAATGTTCCTTTCAGATGCCGTCGGTGTCATGCTTATGGCCATCCTGCCTCCGAATGTGTTTCTTTCTATCGAAATGTAAAAATTCGGAGGTCTAGTCGATCTGAGGTGGAGCCCACTTCATCTTTCTCATGCGTATCGAACCCTGATGCCAATGGTTCCAGCACTCTATTTGACTTGGGTTTCCAGGTGTTGGATGCAAAGACTGGTCTCTCTTCTGGGCAGGAGTCGCTCTCTCAGTTTTTTGATTGTGGATCGTTATCTGTTGTGAAGATCCATAGTCGGCATTATGAAGCGGATTTCCAGTTGAGGGATGATGGTATGTTGAAGGATGTGTTATCTTTGTTGAAATATTCTCTCATGGGTTCCTTCCCATTCTCCCCCAACATCAATATTTCTCTTAACTTGGTTTCGACCTCAGTCTCGGTTCGGAAGGATGATTATCGTAAGTTACCTATTGCTGTTCCTACTCCTTTTTCTCAGCCAGCTCTTCAAGAGAAGGTTACTGTTTTTGATCCAGGTGAAGGGTTGCTGGCTCCTTTGGTAAAATCTGCCCCTTCGGTCTCTGGCTATAATTTGAGATCTAGTGCAAAAAAAGGTGTTGGTGGGTTCGGGAGGGGGAAATCCCCAACAACTTGGGGAAGGGGTAGGATCTCTTTTTTGGCGAAAGCTCAGGATAGAGCTATGATGGATGTGCATGATGGGAGGTAGATTTCAATTGACAGGGTGCTTAGAGCAAGCCAATCCCTGAAGCCTAGTGTGTGATGAAGATTATGTCCTATAATTGCAGGGGCTTGGCAGGTCCCCTTAAGAAATATGCTTTCCGGAAGATTATATCTCTGGAGAGTCCGGATATTATTCTGCTACAAGAGACCTTAGGTGAAGGGACTGTGGTCAAAGCTAGATTGGAAGGTTGGTTGCTAGGATGGACTTTTGAGACGTTGGATGCTAGAGGAAGGTCGGGTGGTTTGGCTGTTGGATGGAATGAAAGAACAATCAAACCTCTGAAATTTTGGGGTATGGAGTCGGTATTGGGTTTAAAATTTTTGGCGTTGGAGCTAGGTGAAGCTTTTAATGTTTTTAATATTTATGGCCCATATCAAGATAGGATCCCTTTCTGGGACTCCCTCCTGGGTAACTCTTTACTCAAGGGGGACTCGGTGATTTTGGGAGGGGATCTGAACTTTTCATTGAGCCAGTCAAAGGTCTGGGGTCTTCATGCACATATAGATTTATTGACTGGGTACTTCACACAAAAATTGGAGGAGGATCTTTTGCTCGATATTGAGCCCATAAAGATGAAACCCACCTGGAGGAACAATAGATGTGCTGAAGGAAGAATAGTAAAGGAGACTTGATCGTTTCTGGTGGTGAAGCGGTGTGGACATGCCTTTTAGATTAGGCGGTCGTTGGATAATGAGGTGCATGCGATCATTTTCCTATTTTCTTGCAGTTCAAGATCGGGCCTAGGCGGCCCCTTAGCCTTTAAAGTTGACAAAATGCGGCTAAGGGATGACTCTTTTAGCTCTTGTTCTTGCTAGGTGGATCCCTTTTAGAGTAGGATAGTACTCTTCTGCACGACTTTTCAATTTGATAGAAAATTTCAGCATCAAGGATCTTGTGAAGGTATAATTAAATTTTGCTTGCTAAGAAGTGAGAGGGAGGATATGGATTTGAAGCGAGGTGGAAGAATATTCGCTTGATCTATGAGGGGATTGGAGGAGGGGTTTCAATCTTGAGTAGATAAAGATACTCTTGTTTCTCTTGAAAAAAAGAAGGAACTCCCTACTTATGGATAAGGAGGAATCTTGGAGGTTGAAAATTAGGGCCACATGGTTGGCATGTGGGGATAATCATCTAATTTTTCATGCATATGCTCATGGTCGGAAGGCGACTAATACTATATGGAGTTTAAGAGATGGACGAGGCATTGAGCATTCTACCTTTGAGGCTAAATCTAAATTTAGGGGTTGGACACTTCCAAGGCTCTATTTAAGGCTCCATTCACCCTTATCTTGTGGAAGTGACAAAAGTTGCTCAATTTTTTCGAGATTTGTGGAGAGGCAAATAACGGATCATTGATGGTGAGGTTTTACGAAGGAATTAAAGGAGGTTCTTCATAGCTTCCAAAAAGACAAAGTCTTTTGGGCCGGATGGATGGTCGATCGAATTTTTCTTGGCTCTATATGATGTGTTAGGGGCGGATTTGCTTTGAGAAGTTGTGGAAGATACGAATTTCGGGGAGGATTCTGCTTGTTTTTAATTCCACTTTCATAGCTTTAATCCAGAAGTGGATAACCCTCTTTCTACGGCTGATTTTCGTCCTATCTCTTTGTGCATTGTATTTTTTTAAAGTGGTAGCCAAGGTGGTTGCGAGAAGACTCAAATGCATTCTATCTATTCATATCTTTGGTGAACAATTTGGCTTCCTAGATGGTTGTCAAATACATGAAGCTATGGAAAGCTGCTCAAAGGCTCTCTACAACATGAAGACCAAGAACACAGAAGAGCATCTTTGAAAATAGATCTCGAAGCATACGTAGGGTAAGGCTGATTTATATATTTGTATGCTTCGACTCACCTTGGTTTTGGTCTTGGTTTCATAAGATGGATGCCAGGTTGTATTACAAGCTTGTCTCTTTCTACAAATTTTTCTAAATGGAGGTACGCATCTCCCTTTTTGTCTTTGAAAATTTGTAGATTTGTCCCCTTTCTCCCCTCTTGTTTTTTATTGGTTGCTAAGGGTTTGACGAGCTCTTCGGGAGACGAAAGACGGGGTTCCTTGAAGGGCATACGGGTTGCTCTAATTTTTTCATCACTCATCTACTTTTTGTTGATGATGTTTTAATCTTCTGCTCTAGATCGGTGCGAGATGCAATCACTATTGGAGAGATTTTGGACTTTGTTTTGCAAGACCCCATTTGGTATGGAGGTGAGCGGGAAGTCTTCCATCACTACTCATTTTTCGAGGGATGAGGAGAGGCGTGAGTTCGGGAGGATCTTTCCCTATAGTCTGGTTTGGATGTTGGGTGAATTATTTGGGGTTCTGTTAAAACCCAATGATTATAGAAACATGATTTGAAGGGCCGGATTTGTGGAAAATTTGGAAAACGCAGGGTTGGTGTCATAAATGGTTGTCTAGAGGCTGGACGGGCGATTTTAGTTAAGTCTATGCCGGAGCGTTGAGTATATTGGTTGTCCTCTCTTGGATTCCAAAGGGTATTTTGGAGCGGCCGGGAGGATTTTCTTTAGATTCCTTTGGAGTGGGAAATAGGAATCGTTGTTGCTGGGTTCGGTGGGAAAATAGTTGTCTCTAAAGGGATGGGAGGATGGGAGCGAGAAAAATAATTTTCTATTTGCACGGGCTCTTGCTGCAAAGGGTGGGTGGGCTCATCACGTGGACGGTCTTTGGACATAGGTGATCACACGGAAATATATTGCTCCTTTTTCTATTGTTGATTGGATAAGGAATCCAAGAAAATCCTTTGCGGTGGGTCGGTGATTTGGAAGGCTCTTGTTAAATCTTTTTCACATTCTGGAATCTAGTACGGCATGGGATGTGGGTAGTGGCGGGAAGCTTCGGGTTGGTGAGGATCCTTGGATGGGAAGCGTACTACCAACACCGGCTATTTTAAGCGCCGTTTTGAGGCCAGGCGAGAGGGGATTACCTCTCCCATCTTGTTGATCGGTTCGAGAGAAGGTTGGGCATTCAATAGCTGGATTTTGAGCTCTTCTTTGGGTTGGATGCATGATGAGAGGATTTGAGCATTTATATCCGAGCTTTAAAACAAGCTCATATTTTGCTTCGGATAGGGAAGATACATTTAGCAGGATTTGTTTCTTGGGGATCTATTCTCCTCAAGGACGAGGCTACACAAAACTTAGTGTTGTAATTTGTCTTGGTGAAGAACGGTGGTATTGCAATTGGAAGAAACTCTGGAAGCTAAATTGCCTCTCGTTCTTTATTTATGTGTTGTGTCCTTAGAAAATAAAGTCCCACGGGATGTTACGCAACACGGATGTTTTCGGGGCCACTGTTTAATTGTTGTACCAGCTGCAAATGCGATGAAGAATAGTTCACTTATCTATTCTCATTGTCCTTTCATTAAAGTTGTTTAGATGGTGTTCCGAGTTATTGGGTATACTTTATGCTTGGGAGGGCTTCGCCCCGGGTCTCATTCATGGGTTTGTGGTGGGTGTCTTATCTTGGCTTCGAGAATCCTAAAAGCTCTACCTCTCCTTGTAATTTGGGGTTGTTGGTTGGCATGTATCCCTTCTCTCTGTTTGATGGGTCGGTCGGTACACTAGAGATAATTGGTGCCATGACTATGGGAAATTTGCACTCTTGCTTTTCCTATACATATCTGTCTTAAATAAAGGAGAGGTCCCTCTGTGGACATTGATAGGAGGAATCCTTGGGGTTTTTCGATGGGGCTATGCGACAAAATGTTTGTGGTGGAGGGAGCTCTGCTTGTTTCTTATGGAATACATTGGTTTGAGGATCATTGGGCTTGGGAAGGAACAATAATTATGCTGAATTGCGGGCACATAAAGATTCTACCGATGTTCGTTGTGGAAAAAGGTTGCGAGAAAAGATAAATTTACGCTGGGGACTCCTTGAATGTGATATGATGAGGATAAAGAATTGAGCATTGCGAGTACACCATTTACAAAATTTGTTTCGCTCTATTATGGAAGTCCTCCTTTCATTTGAATTTTTCCCCTGTCGGCATATATATCGAAAATAAATAGTGAGGCACGATGGAGGCATAAGGGGGGATTCAACGGGATGAGGGTATGCGAGTAGGAGAACATCGGATGGCGATACCAATGAATATTTACATCCATCTTTATTTGGTAGAGGCTACGGGTTTCTATGTTGCTTTGTGACTAATTATATGGTAAGCATACTCATGGTGTCGTTTTCACGATAGCCTATATGAAGATGGTTGTGATACATCAACGTATTTTATCTTGGTTTGCATACTCGATGGATTGTTTTGCGATTGGGATGGAACTTTTCAACGGGTATGACATCTAAAAGTCACGGGGCGCTTACACTTGGTGAGCGTTTTTCTCAACATATTTTGTGATGGTGCATTTCATAACCCGCTTACATTTTATTACTTGGTTTTCTCGCACGATGGTACTCGTAGTACAGACACTCATTAAATGTCACACATTGTCAATGTCTCTTCCCTGGCGGTGCTACATTCGTTTTTATCTTGTGTTTAATCATCTTGTTGGTGCATCCATAAGGTCTTATATTGTGTGGGCTATGGTAAGCTCCATGAAGATCATTAGAAATTTCTCTTAGAACCAATGTTTTCTTTGAATAGTCTCTTCTTTAGTGTTGCTAAAGGAGATAGCGACGGTTCTACATTAATTATATTATGAACAACATGTTTTTCAAATGAATAGGGTAAAGCAGTTACGGTTACGCACGGGATTGCTTTTCTTTTGTAACTTTTGCCTACAAACTCTTGGGTTTGACTTCTTTGATCACACATTTATGTGACTCACAATGTTGTACTCTGCTAGGTAATAAAATTACGCTTTTTTCTCGAGGAAAAAAAAGAGAGAGCCCTATCGGCCTAATTATAAAAGATTAAACTATATTATAAGAATATCATGATATTATAAGATTAGATTAAAATAATTTAATGTTAATACAATAATATATATTAGAGTAAGTTAAATATTTATAATAAAAGACATATATTAAGGGTATAAAAAATCAAAGGAGTTAGAATAATAATATTTTATATTTGAATTGGAATTTAGGTAGACTTTTAATGTACGATAATAATAATAAAACAATAAAGGAAAAAATCATATAAAAACATTAAAGAAATAGGAAACAAAGGGAAATCGGGAAGAGAGGGTTGGAATCCAACTTTTACTCAATTTCCAACTAGTCCCTATTGAGGTTGATGGCATGCTTTTCAATCTCTATAGCTTCTCTAAGTTTCCTATGGTGGAAATAATCAACCCTTGCAATGACTTTAAAATTTTCAATGCGGACATGGTGCTTGGATTTCTCCACATGTTCGGCAAGTCACGAGGATCATGAATGATTGTGTCGATGTTTGTTGCATGTTCTTGGATTCTACGATTTTATTTTATTAGTTTTATTTTATTACTAGTTTTCTTAAGGGTAAAAGATTATTTCGAATGGGGTAACATACATTGATGACGGATTTATGGGTTGATGATTTTTCTCCATGTCAATTGTTTTTCTTCACTATGTGTTTTATGTAGGCGATCGGCTAGGCTTGTTTGTTAGATTCAATTTGGAAAATTATTACGGCAGGTGGTCCTAATGGCTAAGAGCATGTGTTTCCTCCTAAGAGGCCACCGAGGTTCAAAACCGGAGAGGGGGTAGAGTATGCATACCTTCGAGACTTAGCGATCAAATCGTTGCATGGAGGTGGGTCCCTTGTCACACAAACAAGGAGTCTCATACACCAATTTGAAATTACGACTTGGATGTAACATACTAATAACAACAACAACAACAACAACAACAACAAATACTACTATCTATACTTTCATTAAGAAGATTTTATCGTCAAGTCTCTCATGTGAATCGACCAAAACCATGTAATCATAATTTTACACCTAAATGTTTTCAATTAATAAAAAATCATCTTACCAAAAAATATAATGAATTCATCTTACAAAAAAAAAATATAAACATAAATGATTAGTTTATATATTTTTTATAATTATTAATTGTTGATGAAATTAATTTTAAAAAAGTGATAATATTATTAATAAATAGGTATAAATAATTATAACATTTTCATTTTAAGGATTAAATGGTGGTGGTGTGATTTTTCATTCCTTCAATTTTCAAACTCTTTCATAAATATGTTTTATTTCTTATGAGTATAGCATAATTATTACTAATTGGACCGAACATAATTTTTAAACTACTTTGAGACAGTAAACATGCCCACCAATAAACTTTTTAATTAAATATAAGAAAACAATTTCATTCATTTATTACAATACTCTAAATGGGAAATGATGTACTTGCATTTTTTCCATTTCAAGATAAATCTATAATTCATTTTGTGACAGTAATTTATTTTAATATTTATAAGTAACTATACCAAAAAGAATTCCAATAAGACAGAAGTAGGTATACCGATACTTAATTTTTAAAAAATTGAAAAAATATATAAAGTAAAACTATCACAAATGCTAAAAGCAAATTTAATTTCGGCATTTAAGAAAAAAGATAAAAAAAATTATTTTCCCAAAAAAAATAAAAAAAAATTTACAATTATACTACAATACAAACATAATATAATCTATAAATTATAAAAATTTTCATTACATTAAATGTTTTCTTGAACACTCATGATGTAGGAGCATTAAGGTAGAGCTATCCATGTGACAAGGATTGGTCACATGTTATAAACTGGAAAGAGGGCTTCATGAGTCCTAAGCATTTGAAGACTTTGTCTTTCTTTACTTTTAAAGTATTTTGTTTAAGTTTAATTTGGGCTAACTCAACCAAGTAATTTGCATAACAAAGAATGGTTAATTTAGGATTAGTTGAGAATTTAGTTGAATAAGTTGAATATTGTTTTGGAAACTTAATGACAATTCCCAACCATATGGGGATTTTGGAGAAGGATAAAATCAAACAAAATCCACCATTGTGGGGTTACGCCATCAGTAGAGAGAAAAAGAGAGAATGATAAGAGAGGTGGAATTGAATGTAAGAACCAACCATCGAGGGGCTTGGCTTTGTATTTCCATTTTCCAAATTATTACCAAGTGTTTTGTGTTGATCGGATCTACGTATTGTTATTTGACAGTATTTGTTTTCAATTTATTTACAGAGTTTGTGTTTTGGTTGGTTTTCCTGTTTTAAATTAATTATTTAAAACCCACAGCCAGTTTGGACATACGTATTTTAAGTCGCTCCACGAGAAATCTTTATTGGTTCGCCGGCGTGGAGAGGCCTTGGCTTTTGTATTTTCCTTTGTTGAACATAGTATTGTGTTATCGTGAGTATATCAAACGGCTCTCGACGAGCGCGATGAGAGTCGTTGGATCTCGTAGATCGATGGCGAGAGGATCACACCGCAATTGAAGCGACATCGCAACTCGCGAAAGATAGTGGTTAAGTTTCCTTTCTAGTCAAAACATTTTGTTTGCGATGTGAAGTGTAGTGGCGGAGGTGTAGCACAAATCGTCGAGACCCGTGCGAGATCGAACGGTGGAGGTGGAGACGACGATGTAAATACGCAAGCTACCATGGGTCGGTACCAAAAGAACCCATCGGGGATAAATTAAAATATTTGGGATGCGAAGTTAAAGAGGAGAGTAAATGTCGACGTGGCACATCATGGCATCATGTGAGTTTGAGTTTAGCCTTGCGTTTCAAAGTTAAGTTGCGGGGATTGTACTTGTGTGGGTTATAGAGTATGTTGTTGATTCGTGAAGCGTATGTATATTGTTAACTCTCTCCCGATTAAACTCCATTTCGAAACCCATATGTGTATTGGTTTGGGCATACGTGAGGTTTGAGTAGACGTTGTTGATCGCGCAAGTATGTATGTATTGGTTT
This sequence comes from Pinus albicaulis, assembly GCA_034641835.2. Classification (NCBI taxonomy): domain Eukaryota; kingdom Viridiplantae; phylum Streptophyta; class Pinopsida; order Pinales; family Pinaceae; genus Pinus; species Pinus albicaulis. The sequence goes on along the minus strand of CM076583.1, from coordinate 1,110,364,387 downwards.
GGGGCATATGAAGATTTAAAAACATCGATGTTGATTCATAATGTATGTATGTATTAAGTCTTATAACTCACATTCCAAAATGTTATTACGACACACTACAACGGGTACGCATCGTTGGTATCGAGGCAGTTTTCTTCCTAAGTAAGGATGGAAGTAGGAAGAAGAATTCGGGGAGGAGGCGGAAAGCGAGGAGAAGAGGCCGAGGAAGAGGCTGCCGAGGAGCAACGAGAAGAAGGGTTGCGCAAGAGATTAGAGTATTGTTAGCACGTTTAGCGACAATAAAAGCGGGAAGGCGTAGGGACCCGGAATGGAGATGACAATGAAGAGGAACAGAGGCACAACCGGATGAGCAAGAGAACGAGCCACCGACATTCGGATTACGGAGATATGTTTTGATGGCTAGCGGCAAGCCAAAACTAGGCTACTGCAATTATGATGGCAATTTATGGATGGAAGCGGTCTTTGAATTGGATACATATTTTGAATATGAGGAAATTAGTGAGGACATAAATATCGGGTTTGTTGTCACTAAGTTGAAAGGAAGTGACATCTTGTGGTGGGACAATGTGTAGGCATAGAGGAAAATGCGAACAAACCTTTTATTAAGAGTTGGGACGGAATGATTGCAAAGATGAAGAGCAAGTTTACGCGAAGATTGCAAATTTCCCCGCCCCTAGGGCAAGTGCATAACCTGAGACAACGAACAATGACTATGAAGGAATACATAGAAGAGTTCTATAAATTGAACTTGAGAACTTTGTATGTTGAAGATACCCCCTAAGATGACAACCATATTTGTAAATGATCTCGAGATGGAAATCTTGGTTGAGATCAACATTCTTTCACAAAAACTATAGAGGAGGCATACCGGTGTGCCTTGAAGGCGAAGAGAAGATTACTAGGAAGCGAGAATGCAAAAGAAGAATGTGGTTCGAGAGAGGAGAAGAGGGCAGATCCTATCGCGGGGGTAGGCTATAGATAGTAATGAAGAAGGCAACCGAGTTCGAAAACTTCGGGATAGGCGAGAAATAAGGTAACAGATTTGGAGGGTGGAAGGCCATACAAGTAAGGAAGAGGTAATGGCGAGAGGTAGGAGATAACTACTAGTGTTACGAGGTGTCACAAATGGGGACACGGGTCTTTTGAATGTCCTGAAAATGAACCGATTTGAATGAGAAGGAGTGTATGTTACTCAATACGATGAAGCAAAGACGACACCACAAGAGGTGGAGAATGTGCACAAGACGGGGAGAAACCTTGGTGTTGAACAAGGTTTTGATAAAACCAACCAAGGAGGTGGGCGACCCGACACGGAGGAAAGCATTGTTAGAGTTGTGTGTAAGTCACATGGAAAATCTTGAAAATTGATCATAGATAGTGGAAGCACTAATAACTTGGTAGCCTTTGATATGGTGGAGAAATTGGGTTTAGATAAGTCAAAGCATCCGACTCCATATAAGGTGTCTTGGTTGTAGAAAGGACACCAACTACTAGTGGATGAGAAGTGCGAGGTGTAGTTTCACATTGGAAAGTACAAAGACAAGGTAACTTGTAATATTATGCCCATGGACGTGTGCCATGATACATTTGGGTAGACCATGGCAATATGATAGAAATTTTTTCCATGATGGGGGGAGAATAATTGTTATAGATTTGTGAATGATGGGATAAAGCATATGCTAGTTCCCATGAAAGAAGAATCTGCCGAAACTAGTGGTACAAAGACATTGCTGATAGGAGGGAAGGAGTTTACGCGACGGAATGAAGTGAATTATGCGGTTGTGCGAAGAACTGAGTAGTATTAATGCATACGAAATTGCGACTTGCCTAAGGAAATACGAGGACATCTTGCAAGAGTTTAGTGATGTGTGGTAGATGATCTACCGGAGTAAATTACCAACTGAAGTGGAGCATTGAGTACCACATTGATTTTATTCCGAGCAGTTTTCCAAATAAGGTAACTTCTTGGATGAGTACGAAAGACAATGAGGATATCATGAAGCAAGTGCGGGAGTTATTGGATAAAGGATTGGTTCGGGAGAGTTTGAGCCTTGTGTTGTTCCGGCCGTTTGCTTCCAGAAAGGAGGTGAATGGCGGATGTGCACGCGATTCTCGGGCGATAAACAAGATCACTATCAAGTGTAGGTTTCCTTTACCCTAGATGGATGATATGATGGATTGTACGAGGTGGAGCAGCGTATTTTCAAAGATATATTTGAAGAGTGGCTATCACCGGATCAAGATTAGAGAAGGTAACGAATGGAAGACAACACCAAGGCCAATGAAGGTTTGTACGAGTGACTAGTCATGCCTTTTGGATTGAGAAATGCAACACATTCATGTGTTTGATGAATGAATGTTGAAGGAATTCATTGGTAAGTTTGTGATTGTATATCTGGATGATATACTTAATTTGAACAAGTCGAAGGAAGAACATTTATGGCGTATGGAGTTATGTGCTAGAAAAATTACTTGTTGAGAATAAGTTGTTAATGAATTTGAAAAAATGTTCTTTTTGCAAGGATTAATTGATTTATCTAGGCTTTGTAATTACGAGAATGAATTGAAAATGGATCCGAGAGAAGGTTGCAACCATAATTAATGGCCTTCTCCCAAGAGTTTGTTTTTTGAAGTTAGAAGTTTTCATGGATTGGAAAGTTTCTACCGAAATTTTATTAAGAACTTCAATGGTATTTGTGCCTATGTTGGATACTATTAAGAAGGCATATCAACCTTTTTATTGGACGAGTCTACTAAAGAGGAGTTTTCAGTTTTGAAGAAGAAGATTACAAAAAAACCGTCTAAAGTTGCCGAATTTCAACGAAAAATTCCAAGTTCGTTGTGATGCGATGGGACAACCATTGGTGTAGTACTCGGCCAGAAGACAAGCCAGAGTACCAAATTTGAGTGAGAAATTAAATGAGGAAAGCGAGCGAGAAGTATACGTCTTATGACAAATAATTTTATGCAAACATCCGAGCATTGAAGCATTGGATACATTATTTGTTGGCTAATGAGTTTGTTCTATTTTCAGATAATTTTTTGTGTTACAATATATTATGCGGCGGCATAAATTTGAATCATAAACACGTGAAATGGGTGGATTAATTAACGAGAGTTTCACATTTGTTTTGAAACATATTAGTGGTCGGAGCTAACAAAATGGAAAATGTGTTGAGCGGGGAGGAGTACGATCTTTCAATAAAGTGCAATGCAAGTATTGGGATTTGAGCATCTCAAAGACTTGTATGCGGTGGACGCATATTTTAAGGAGGCTTATGAAGCTTTCCAAACCCATTGTTGATGGATAATAGTCCATGGATGGATTATAACATATAGGAGGGGTTGTTGTTCAAGGAGGAGACTGAGTTGTATTCAGGAGATATTCTGTGCGAGAGAACTTAATCTAGGAAAAGCATAGTGGAGGTTTGGTAGGACATTTTGGAATAGATAAGACCTTGGATCCGTGAGCCACTTTTACTTTTGACCCAGAATGCGATGGGATGTATAGAGGTTCGTAATCAGATGTAAAGTGTGTCAACATGCAAAGGGATGCGGTCGAGAATGCGGGGTTGTATACACCCTTACCGATTCTAAATAAACCACCATGGGACTCAACCGAGTTTGGACTTTGTCTTGGGTCTACCAAAGACACGGAGAGGAGTGTTGATTCCATCATGGTGGTGGTGGATCGTTTCACCAAAATAGCACATTTCTTTCCGGGCGAAAGACAAGTGATGCCACACATGTAGCACATTGTTCTTTACAAAGATAGTTAGATTACATGGCTTAGCGAAATCCAGTTATCTCGGACGGGGATGTAAATTTCACGGGTCATTTTACGGCGAACATTGTGGAAGAAGTTAGATACCAATATAAATTTCGGTTCTTCTTACCATCCACGGTCGGATGGGAAAATTGAAGTTGTGAATAGGAGTCTAGGAAATCTTCGAGGTACGGATTTCAAAAATTCCGGACGGTGGGATCATGTGCTTGCAAGCGGAGTTTGCTTACAATGACTCACCCAACGAGAAGCACGGGCGAGAAGTCCTTTCCAAATCCTATATGGAATGCAGAAGCGTGGAGTATTTGAGTTGCGGCATTTGGGTTAGTTAGAACGCGGGAGTGCGTGCGAAAATTTCGCAAAAGCGATCAACGATCTACATGAACGGAGCTGATTCAAGCTACAAGATAGCGACCAAAAAGTATAAACAACAATGATTTGAAAAGGTGGGAGGTACAATTCGAAGTCGGAGAACTTGGTGCGACACATTTCTAGGAGAGGTTTCTTAAAAGCGAAAACAATAAATTGAGAAGATGAAAAAGATCGGGCCTTGTAGAATTCTTCGAAAGTTTTTGCAAATGCTTATGAGTTGCGATTACCTTTGGGTGTGGAATCTCGCCCATCTTTAATGGCGATTCATCCCCCTTCCATATACTATTGTCGATGAAGGAGAAATTTTAGAGAGGCAGACATGGGACACCCGGGATGAAGAGAAATCATGGATTAGCAAATGCCTCCGAAAGCACGGCCTTTGGAGATTGAGCAGTTTTGGACACTGCAATTGGTTAAGAAGACACAAAACAAAGACTATATCCCCAAAGTATACGAGGGTCCAATGGAAGGGCCATGCTACGGAGGATTGTTCTTGGTTGAATCTTTGCCTCGATTGAAAGCGCGGGGTATTCTATTGAAGAGCTCATGGATAGGATCCATGAATTTGAGTACTACTCTAAGAGCGATGCGGGAGCATTAAGTTAGAGCCGACAATGTGACAAAGTTGGTCACATGTTGTGGCTTGGAAAGAGGAGCTAGCAGTCCTAAGCATTTGAAAATTTGTTTTTCTTTGTTTTTAAAGTATTTGTTTAAGTTTAATTTGGGCTAACTGAGTCAATATAAATTGCATAATAAAATAATGGTTAATTTAGGATTATTTGAGAATTTAGTTGAATAAGTTGAATAAAGCTACATTTTGAAGCTGAATGATAGTTTAACCATATGGTTATTTTGGAGAAGAAGTTAAAGGTAAATCAAATCCACCATTGTGGGGTTTTGCCATGTTTGTAGAGAGAAAAGGAGAGAATAGAGAAGTGGAATTGAATGTAAAAACCAATAATACGAGGGCTTGGCTGTTTATGTTTCCATTTTCGAGATTATTGCCAAGTGTTTTGTGTTGATCGGATCTCTGTGTTATTTGAAACAATATTTCATTTCCAATTTATTTCTAAGAGTTTATGTGTTGGTCGGTTTTCCTTTGTTTTAAATTAATTATTAAAACCCATGTCGAAAGTTCGAACATACGTATTTTAAATCGCTCCACGAGAAATTTTATCGGATTCGAGGCACGAAGAGGCCTTAGTTTACGTATTTTCCTTTGTTGAACATAGTATTGTGTTACCCGCGAGTATATCAAACGGATCGGCGACCACAACAAGAGTCGTTGGATCAGGCTGATCAACGACGAGGGAGGATCACACCGCGGTCGAATTGACATCACAACTCGCGAGAAGATAGCGGTTAAGTTTCACTTCGCAAGTCCAAAGATTTTATTTGCGATGCGAAGTGTAATGGCGAGTGTAGCGCGAACCATTAGACTTGTTCGAGATCGAACGATGGATATTGGAGCGGCGGCCTTAAATTACAAGCTATAACGATTAGCGCTAAGGGACATCGCAAGGTAAATTAAGATTTGTGATGCGAAGTTAAGGAAGCTATGCGTCCGGGCGCGGCATCATCGCGCATATTTTAGGTTTAGCCTTAATGTTTCAAAGTTAAGTTACGGGGATTGCGAAGTGCGACGGTGGGACCCTCAGATAAAGAACTCTAGCGGGTTTACGTTTTTGTTGGTTTTTGTGTTGGTTTGAATTGTTGTAAAGGTCTACGCTGGTTATAAAGTGTTGTTGATTCGTGAAGCATATGTATGTTGTTAACCCTCTCATTAAACTATGTTTTGAAACCCATTTACGTATTGTTTTGGGCACACGTGAGGTTTGAGTAGACGTTGTTGATCACGCAAGTATGTATGTATTGGTTCGGGGCATATAGAAGGTTTAAAAACACCGTTGTTGATTCATGATGTATGTATGTATTAAGTCTCGAACTCATTCCACAACATTATTCGACATCTTGCGGTAGGTTTGCATCAACTCACAACTTCTATATATCTTCCAATACATCCAAACAATAAAAACTTGAAAATTTTGTTAGTCTCACTAGCAACGAGTTGAGGATGGGCCTCGTTAGCAAAGGCGACCCGAGGATCGAAACCTCACGAGGGTGGTTGTGCCTTGTCTTGGGGAGGAGACATCTTCAAAAAATCCGGTCGAGGTGAAATTTGGTGTGGCCGGCCGAGGTGCGATCCCCAAGTGACTTTGACGACTTAGATGCCCCTGGGTCGTGGCTCCTCAAGCCACACGGCAAACTTCCCGGAGGATCGCAAAAAACTGAAAAAAAATTGAAATTTTCTCTAACAATTCCCTTTACGGTAAAAATTCATTATTTATTTTTCAAAATTTAAATAAATTAGTTCAATTTTTTCAAAAATCTAGTTGTATCTCCATACTATTAGTTCCGCCTATATAAAAAAATGTGGGAATTTTTGTGTTGTTCCTAAAGTTAACATTAGGTTTTGGTGTTTTCGATGTCTTGAGATCATCACGCCACCTCATGCCCGGACTATTCTCCTAGGGGTGACATATGGGAAGTGTGAGGGTAATTCATACCCATCTCCTTCAATGTCAGAAAGTATTTCCCCTTGCTACTTATGTGTCACATACGGGTCAATCTATTTCCATTCTCCTTTCAAACATGAATTGTTGTGTAGGGGATCACATACGACGAGCGTGGTAAAGCATGTGGTTGTACGAGGAAGAAATACAATAAATAAAAGTGGGCATAGTAAATGTCACAATATATTTTGTAAGATAATTTGGTATTGGATTATTAAAGGTGAAGGAAGTAGTGTGGAAATTAATGGGTTTATAGTTGGAAGGGGGAGAAGAAACATAGGAGTGGAATAGGAAAGCTCGAGTGATCATATGAGATTATAGTTGAGTAGGTATTTGGTGGGAGAATGGCACAAGGGAGATCAAGGCATAGATCTTTGTGAAATATGCCAAAGTAATGACATGTTGCATGATTTCGGGCAACGATTTTGCTAGAAACGAAATTATTAAAACTTGGAAGGTATTTCACCATATCCCACTCTTGTTGTCGAGTTTTTACTAAAGAAACTTGAGAAACGAAAGGGATTTAGAATTTGGGATTTATTCGGTTGCACAATATTTTTCTCTTCTTGTGAAATGTTAGCCTTCTCCCCAAAATGGACTAGAGTTCATATTTGGACATGTATGATGAATATGAGAAGTTTATTATACAAATCAATACACCGGGTTAGTAGTTACTTTCTATGGTATTCCATTTCCCCCTCGGCCTCAATGACAGAAATGGTTAGTGTAATAAATTGTTGCGAAGCTTTTGTTCTTGTTTTGGAATTTCAATTATTTCACTATTGAGGAGAATTTGTGTTTTGATTTAATTTCGGGGTTGTATTTGATAGTGTTGTGCGTGGAAATGCAACATTGGTGAAGGAAAGCCAAGGTCTCTCTATCTTCTAAATGGGGTATCTTGAGACTAAGTATTTGTCATTCAGAAATAGCCGGTGGGATTGGACAAATTGGCCCTCTAGTGTTGAGTTTGAAGGCTTATGCCTTTTGTCCTAATGTGGAGTCATATTGGTAGTTGATTTAAGGATTTTTATTCCTTACGAATTGGACGGTGCAAACAAGCATGGCATTCTATTGGAGGTTGTTCAAGTTTTGGCAAGGACTTGAACCTAAATATCAACAAGGCTCATGTTTCTTCAAAGAAATGGGAGATATCTCATGGATGGTATGTTGCAATTATTAATATTTTGTGTATATTATTTTGCGAGGTTAATGCCCTTGCCATTATTTTAGTCTTGCTCCTACAATTTCTTCGCTTTTGCAATATCCTTTGTCACAAACAATAATGGCCAAAAAGTACAAATGAAGGGGTAATTTTGTACATTGAGAAGGTAATCTATATATTTTTTAAATCCAAAGCTAATAATTCACAATTTTTTCATTTCTAAAGAGAATTTCTATTTTTAGCTTTTATGCGCACGATTCATTCATTCATTGTGTTGTAGGCGTTGGAAACAAACCCTTGTATTCTTCCATGATTTGGAAAATTAGTAGGCATGGAAATTATGAGTTGATCGACATATAATGCTTGAATTGATAGGCACGGAGCGATCAGGTTGTTGTCTAAAATATTTGTGGTGCTTAGGGGCCTAAAATGTAACAGATTTGTGGAGGAATAGGTGTTGACTCACAAATGATGGTTGCATGTCTTGTTTACGTAGCGATGAGGAGACGGGTGCTCCCATTTAAGATAAGAAAAATATTTGAAAACTTGAAGAGATATTGTGAAATGTAATGAGAGGAAACAATAACATTTGAGGCGCTAAAATGTTGGCGCCGTGGGATTCACTTTCAGTGAGAGGCGGCTACATAAATTGATGTTTGTGGCCTATGACTATGAGAAACTAGATGGAACTAGAGCCAAGGTACTTGCTCCCCTCAGCGAAAATGCCAAGCTTCTTCTAATTGTTGCCAAATATTTGGAAAGGAATATCCTATAGTGAATGTTTAGTGTAAATACGGGCACGAGCTCCTCTTTAATATTGTTTGTACCTTGATGGATATGGAGTATTTTTTCTTTCATGCCATTATAGACTATAACGCCCACCAAACTTGCTAGGTACAAATCCAACACTCGTAAGGGACTTGATATTCGAAGGTTTCTTTACAAATATTTCTTTCTTAATTTGATTTTTTGTTAAAATGGGTAAAACTAGATGTAATGGGATTGATTAATTTCAATTAGGTTAAAGAAGAGATGTAATATTTATTTATGTTTTTCTCTTTGGTGACACAAGAGTACTTCATCGGACATGCTAATGGATGACCCGCGAATTGAAGCAAAGAGGCGGTGTGTGATCCATTATTTGGAGGCATGCGATCAGTGACATATATGATCCATTTTTTTGCATTGCTTAACCCATACAACTACAATCAAAACGTAAATTTACACGGGAAACGAAGTTTCAATTTGTTTGTTCCTTTTTGTATCTTATGTTTTGATTATTAGGATTAGGGATTATAACACACTTTTTGAAAATACGATCGAGCTATGTTACACCAAGGATATTTGAGTACATCAGGAAAGCTAGCCACTGTAAGTATATTTGGTCGTTGGATAGGTATTATAAGATAAAGAAAAAAAGAAGACAATGTTATCATCATTTCGACTAAATAAGCACAAAATTCATGTATACAAAAGAAATGACATGTCGCCATGTGGCTCTTGTTATCTCTATTATTAGTTTAAGTAATTTGAATCATGACCCTATTTAAAATAAATGTTCTATAAAACATTCTTTAGAATGATTTTTTACTATGTGTTGTAATACATAGCGGTATATTTGAAAAGTATTTAGTTTTGTTTATACTTGAATGCAATTTTTTTATGACATTTAATGTAAATATTAAAATTTCAATAGATCATTAAAAATCATTAGGGTTTCCATTTCGTGTTATTGGAGTTTATTTAGTTCGGAAGATAAGGAATGATCTTTAAGTGAATGATAAGGAATGATGTTTAAGCGGAATTTGGAGTTGAATTTGTATTGGGTTATGATGAGAGGGATAAAGTTGACAATATATTTGATTGTTATTCTTCCTTTTGAAAGGTATTTGTACTCTTAATCAAGTGGAGGATCATACTAATATAGATATTTGACATCAAGAATGAAATATCTCATGGTATTTAGGTTTAGAATGGATTCATGCTAATCTATGGATTTTTTTATTTTTAGAAGAATTAAAGTAGGGACATAAAATTAAAGGAAATGATGGACACTTATGGTTGAGGAAGGAATAAAAATTTCGGTTGTGTAGGTTTTAACTTTGTACAATTTAATTAGACTATAAAAACTTCTTAATTAAAATAGAAAAGATGAAATCCAAACTCACACATTAATACGGAGATTTCATCATGAAAATACAAAATGGGGAATACTAGCGAAGATTTTTAAAGACACATTTTCTTTACAATATTACAATATCTCGTTGCATCCATGAAACACCAACCAATTTCCCTTGGATCAGAATACAACCATAATTCTTGAACCAAAAGTACAAAACCATGGGAAAAACCACCACTTGCACCACAAAACCACTTAGTAAAAACCGTGTCTGAAAACCTCCAAAAATGAATGCAAAAAAATACCCTATTTTTTTGTCAATGGTGTTTCCGCCCCCTCTATGACCTCCTTGTTGCTCTAGTGCAACATACGGTGTGTAGCTATTCGTGTAAATAAATAAACACACACATACCCAATAGGTTATTGGGCATCCAAATTGTAATATGTTTCATTGTTTGGGCTTAATCGCCAAAATTTAAGCTAGTAGTAAAAATTTATGTAAGATTAAAAGATCTCAACAAGCATCATATATTTTTGTGGCTAGCTTTTTGAAAAGTGAATTTTTTACCCTACCTAGTTTGCATAAGCAAAATTAACCTAGGCTTGGTATATGTCTTTTGTGTAGAAAGGATGAGGGGGATTTTACTCTTGGTGATCGAAGTATAATTTTCTTTATAATATCGAAAAGGAAATTAAACATATTATAGTTGTTCCCAATGTTTAGAATGGGGAATCGGTGGAGAGAGCCAGTTTGGTTTGATAAAAAGAACTCCATGAAAGCTCTTCCTCGTCTAGTTTTTGAGGATTTGATGATCCAGAATGATCATACTTTTTGAAAATAATACATAATATATTTTAAAGCATTTATACAAGTTAGGTCTATGATAGTTAATGTATAATTAAAGTGGAAGTAGGTGTCTAATATCAAATTAATGAGTTGTTAAGTTATCAGAAGCTAGGATGGGTTTCTTTGAGGTCATGTAAGGTTATAGTTTTGAATTATTCAAACTAAAATGTAAAGTGATTTTTAGGAATGGGTTTAATAATTTATATAGTTGATGGCCTTGAGAATGTTGTTAAATTTTTCTTGAATAAATTAATCAAATTCAAGTATATGAGGACTACTCATTAGTGACGAATGAATGAAGAGTTTGTTACATGTGAATAATGTTCATCTTAAGCCCTCAACAAAGTAACCACAAAAGTTTGAAAGTGTTATATCTTTCGGTGTGTGATCCAATTAGATATTACCCACCTATTATGCTTGGACCCCCAACGTTGTTTCTTTAGGTTCCTTAATTGTAGCACAATTTCTTGTTTTTGGTACTTTTCCAAGTCTGAACTTTTAGAGTCGTTTTGAGACCTTAAACGATGTTTTTTTGGAAAATGGGAAAACCCATTGTTAATGCTAAGTGTTTATAGTCAAAAATTGTATTCGCTAGATAGATGTTTCTAACGAGGTATCGTACGTGTCCAAACGGAGATCATTTTACAAAGTTACGACCACGAAATTGGTGTACCAACTAACCCCAACATGGCCCATAAACTTTTGGCGCTTTCATCTCCTAGGGTTAAATTTTTGGATGTTTGGGGTTTGCCCTTGTTTCAATAGTAAAGGCATGCGATTCTCATTGTAACACGGTTCATAGGCATGTATACGCATATCTTCTCGAGAGATAAGCTACCATCATCAAGTTAGTTTATTTCTTCTTGCATGTAAACATTTTTTATTATTTTGTTATCAACGAATTGAAGTTTAGTTTCGTTTAGCTTTGTGTTTTTTGTTTAAATCTATATTTCATTTCGGTCTAAAAAAAATTGGATCGATTGAGTATCGGAAGCAATTTTCTCTTTCTCAATTTTTTGTGCATGTCCCTAACGAGGTCGAGGTATAAGGAGTTAGGGCTTGAATTGAGGTTGAACCTTTGCAATACCAATCTCATTGAACTCGACGACCTCCCATGGCGAGAAGAAAAGAAATCACAGAGAACCTGATATCCTTTTAAAATATTAGTCGAAGAAGCCCTCGAGCGAAAAAGGAACGCGAGGATGGAAAACTTTGTCAAATCCTTCGGCGATGCCCACAAGCTACACATCTCTTCATCTAGCGACGGCCCTGAGGCCTCACTCCATTTAAGGTACAAGTCAACTTTTAAATTTCCATATTTGAAGCCAAATATATGAAAATGTCATAGGTAAATGGTTAAATATGTTAAAGGATATTTTCGGCTCATGATTTTTTCAATAGGAAAATATTACTTTTGCCCTCCTCAAAGTTGCCCCTCGTGTTGAGGACTCGTGGGAACCTCTTGTTAGAAGAGGGATGAGAGGGAACCCTCATTGTTTTTAGCCGCACTCACTTGGAATTTTTTTTCGAGATGCCATCGAGGAAAGTATTACTCTTTCGAGAGCTATGAAGATAAGTACATAAAGTGGACCACACTATGACGGGGAAGGGACAGGTGTGCCAAAGTTCACAAATTTTCATATCCTTTGCACGAGTTGGGTATCAATGATTATGTGCAACATTTGGTACTCAAGTACTACAATTTTCTACACAAATACATCCGGGACAATATGGAGTTCTAGGACATCTCCCTTGCTTGGTGTCGCCTATCGTCTGTCAATATCAAGTAGAATTTTAAACAAAATAAAGCGAGACTTTGGATGCGATTTGAAGCAAGGAAGGTGTCCCTAATCGTAGAAAAAGTACAAAGCCAAGGTTGAGTGGCCCATAACAACCCGTTGAAGTTGCAAGAAAAGAAAAACCCCACGAAGATAAAGAAGGACACATGAAAGTGGTGTGAGTTCCATAAGAGCCCCATTCACAACAAGTGAGTTTCAAGCCAAGCGAGTCACTAGTGGCCGAGATGAAGACTTCAAAGTCGATGCATGTTCGACTACGAGTAAAAAACCACAAGGGAATGAAAAAGGAACCATATTATTGATTCGGATCCCAACACCACCATTAGCACCACCAAGATCCAAAATATCGATCCCACGAATATCGAAGAAAGGAAATGGAGTGTACATTCCCACTCACAAATGTGGGTGAAGGGGTCTTTGTTGCCGTGCATTATCGATAGCGGGAGCCAAACGAACCTCATCTTAGCGAGAGGTCATTAAGGCACAACGAGCCTACCAACCGCACCACACTCACAAGTACCATACACCATGGGGTGGCTCCACGAGGACGAGATATTCGCGTCGGCTAGCGAGTGTCATCTTCCATACAACATCAAACCATTCATGGATGAGGTATTATGTGACGTTGCTCATCTTAAAGTTTTTGATGTATTATTAGGACAACCATACTTATGGAAGTGTCATGTTGCGCATGAGTCGAGGCTTCACACTATTATTATTACTTGGGGTAGTAAGTTATACGAATATCAGAGGTAGCCCCTCTTACTACCGCCTCTTATCTATGTTAAGCAATGCGGTGAGATCATCTTCCAAAATGGGAAATTTGTATATTTTTATTTTTCTCAAAGTAAGGGAAGATTGTGGCCACATCCCACCACAACGAGAATCAAGTGGATAATGTCATGGAATAATACGGGGACATATTCTCCTCACTCACGGGTACCTTTGCTTTGCCCGGAGTCAAGCATTCGATCGATCGACTCTCAAAGCAACTCTACCCAATGGGCCGATATATTTCTACTCTATTATGGAAATAGAAGAAAGCGAAGCAAAATATCCGGGGTTTTTCCACAAAAAGGCACATTCAACCCAAGTTCCTCACCTTGTGGGAGCCGGTTATTACTCATACGAGAAGAAGGATGGGACCTAGAGACTACCGCATTGATTATTAGGCACTAAATAAAATCTAGCATCGGGGAATAAGTATCCAATCCCATAGATGGATGACCTTTTACCATCTCAAAGGGCTAAGTATTTCAACAAGATCGATTTAAATTTTGGTTATCATTGGTTTCCCGATAGAACCCACAAATGTATGGAAGACCACCTTCAAATCCAAGGAGGGCATTTTTGAGTGGTTGCTCATGCCTTTCGAGTTGACAAATACCCCTATAACTTTATGAGGTTGATGGACGACATCTTGTGACCCTTTACCAACTCGTTTGTGGTTGTATATCTTGACAACATCCTCATCTTCAGCAAGAGTTTGGAAGAGCACTTGCAACACATTCGATAGGTCCTTCAAACCTTGCAACAAAACAAATTATGTGTTAACATGGAGAAATGCACTTTTGGCATGAAACCAGTACAATATACGGGATACATCATTGATGATAAAGGCGTGTATGTGGATCCAACTAAGATCCAATTTATTTGGGATTTACACGGCCAGACCACTATAAACGGAAGCTTTGTAGATTTTTGGGCCTTGCCAATATTTATCGGAGGTTCGTGTTAGGATTCTATCATATCACTTGGCCTTTGGAGTCAGAAGTTACAAGGGCGGAGTGAAAACAACATTTCTCGGGTACGTGTCCCAATAAACGTTTTTTTTTTAGCCGAAACCTTGCCTCTACTGCGCACTAGTACTCATTGTCGGACCTAAAACAACCATTTGAAATTGAGACAAATTCCTATGACTATACTATTATTGCGAGTTCTCACCTAATAAGGGCATGCGATGGCTATCACAATGAGACACTTTATTACACAATTTAGAAATACCCCACCTACGATAGAAGATGTCTTTCATCGTGTAGTCTTACGACAATGGAAACATTACATTTTTGGGGAAGGAGACGAGTCCTCCACACAAATCACGGACCCCTGTTGTTTATGGAAGTCATGGGAAGTTGCGAACGATCACCGGCGGAAGTGGTCCACATAGATTATGATTCCCTTTAAATATTAAATACATGAATGGCAACACCAATCTTTTTTATAAGGTGCCTCAATCGGTCGTAGTTTGCGGCACTAACCACTATTTTCAACTCTTATGGCTGTGATACCTGCGGATGGACGAAACTGCTAAAATGACCCCGAGAGTTCGCCATGACATACCCGAGATGCTAGTGGATGACAAAGAAAGTTCCAAACTTCTACCTCTAGGATGCATTATTATGCTACCTAGGCCACCCTTTGTGTTCCTTCAGAGAGTGGACCAAGCTTATTTTTGGATACTTTGGTCGTGATATATTTGTTTGCATGGAGAAAATTATGGTCATACTACAAAGTATTTTTATTGTCCAAATCTCAGAACGGGACGTTGGAAAAATACATCAAATCCTGCATTTCTGTGTGTTGTTTCCAAGAAAACTATTAAGAAGCAAGGCTTGTATACTCCTTTGCTACTCCTAGCGGACCTATGAATCCATCTCCATGGACTATATGTCTGGCTTTGCCTTCTACCAAGCATCGACTTATTGTGTATTTTTTGTTATCGATAAGATTTCTAAGATGGCCATATTGACTGTCTGTAAGAAGAGTATCCACGATGAGGCCACTACTAGACTCTTCTTTGAATGAGTGTGGGTACATTTTGGTATCCCACAAACATTAAATCATATTGGAATAGGAGGTTCCTATTCTCGTTTTGGTGGAAACCTTACGGTCATTGTTGGACACCAAGCTCACCAACTCAATTGCATTCCACCCATGAAGTGATGGCGGGACAAAGGGGTTATCGGTAGGATGATGTGTGTACATACTACGCATATACAAATCTAATCATTTGATGACATGCGATGAGAGTATTCCCTATATGAGGAAATACGGTTATAATAGAGCTCTCCATAGCTTGAATAGCCACAACCCCTTTGAAGTGGGTATGAGATTTCAACCATTATTTCTCCTTGATGTTGCCTTCGCATTTTTGCAATTGCATAGGAAGAAATTCTCCATGTTGATTACGGCGAGATAAAGCCATGGGGTTTATTGGTGAATTCAATACATCAGCTAGCCCAGTTCACGACATCTTGGAGAAAGCCCATGCCAAATACAAACAACGACATGACCAAAGTCGGGTGCCAAGTAAGTTTCGAATTGGGTGACAAAGTTTGGTTACATCTATAGAAAGAGTGTCTTGCTAGAGCGCGTCATAGCTTCGACCACTTCGATATGGGCCTTACACCATCAGCAGGTTGTGGAGACCACTCTTTTCAAACTTATTATCCCCGCATTCCTTGGCTTGCACCCCGTATTCGATGTGGACTACCATCGGCCATACATTCCACCATTGTTGGACACATCGAGACATTGCGGCTTGATTCAGCACCAACATAGCTCAAACTAGACTACATTAGACATGCCACGACTGATTGAATCATGGACACATAGATCAAGAAAACACGCAAAAAATGATCCAAATGTATCCGTTTTGTCACAACTAGCCCAAATCTTTCCCTTTAGGGAAAGTGGCTCATTGAGGACGAGTTCAACAAAAATTTCCCCGTCTCATGGAGGCACTCAATGCAATGGGGCCATTGCTCCAAGGAGGAGGAATGATCGAGGTGGATATTAGTGGCCACCCACCTATCACTTGAACCCCCAACGTTGTTTCTTTCGAGTTTCCTTATTTGTAGCACAATTTACTATTTTTGGCGGTTTTCGGGTCATGAACATCTTGAGCCGTTTGAGGCCCTCAACGATGTTTCTTTTGGAAAATGGGAAAACATATAACATACAATAGGGGTTTGTAGTCAAAAGTTGTAGCCATCATATGTGTCTTTCTAATGAGGTATTGTACGTGTCAAACAAAGATCGTATGCCAAAGTTACAACCTGTGAAGTTGGTGTACCAAATAATCCCAACGAGGCCACAAATTTTGGCGCTTCATCTCCTAGGGTTAGGTTTTTTGATGTTTGGTGTTTTCACTTGTTATTCAATAATAAAGGCCTAATTGACTCATTGTAACATAGTTCGAGAGGCATGTAGCTCCACCACATCTCTTCTCGAATATAAAGTATCATCGCTAGAACTAGTTTATTTCCATTCTGTTGTAAAAAATTTTTAGTATTTTTTTATCAATGAATTGAAGTTCGGTTTTCGTTGTAGCTTTCTGTGTTTATGTTTCAAATTTGTATTTCATTTTGTTCATAAATGCGGATCAATGTGTTTAGTTTTATTCATTTATTCAAAAACATGATGATTACGAAGTGAATGTTATTTGATAAGAAGGTCAACATTTGAAGGTTCTATGATTTTGAAGGAAGAGGTTTTGGGTGGGAAAATTTAATTTTATCTATGCTTAATTTATAATGTTTTGACCTTCACTAAAAATAAAATAAAATATTTGGAATGTACAATTTATTATTTGTATGTATTATAAATATGTAATAATTTGAATTCATGAAAACAATTTCCTTTTAAAGGTTGACATGCTCTTGAAAATTTGAAAATTTAATTTTTTAAGGATAAATGAGGGTGGCGGGGAGCGGGAGGGTAATATTTTGTCTGATGAACAAATAGAGATTAAGTTTGCTTGGGGCTTGGGGTCACATCCAACAATCAAGCAAATGTCTTGCCTTGTGGAAAGGATTATAATTGACAATTGATAGCAAAATCATCAAACTTACGGTGTTCGGGGATTCTTTGATTGCATTCGTCAATTGAGGAAAGCACATGAATTGTTAAATTCAAATCTTCCCCAACTCTCCAAAGGATAGTCTTACTATCCAGAGCAATTTGAGCATATCGATTTTTTATTTATTTATTTATTTTATTTCATTTATTTATTATTTTTTTTTTAATTTATTTTTATTTTTTATTTTTAATTTTTAATTTTAAATTTTTTTTTTTTTTTTTCACGTGTTAAGGAAATTGAATTCTAAAGCAAGCCAATTGGAAAATAAAGGACCCACCTTAAACCAAGGGGCTCTAAAAATAAATCAAAGGGTTTCAACTATATTTCATTTCCCATGATATATCAAAGTGTTATAATAAAAATAGGCCTCATTAGTGTTGAAATAAGCCATGTAGTAATATGATGCTAGTTACTAAGGCAAATGATGTTCGTATAAAGATTTGCACCAAGTTGATGATGGATAGTATATTGATGGAAGTGAACGTTTAGAAAATTAATGCACAAGGGAGGTGCTTCCACATTTGAATTGTATTTATATGGGATGATGATGATATATCTCGTCCTCGCTTTGTATTATTGTTTCACTTATATAAAGGAGAGTTAAGATGGAGCTTATCAAGTTAAATTGCTTTTTAGAAAAACTGCTAGAATCGATCCAAGAGGGGGAGTCGTGGAGGAGAAAAGAGAAGACCACCTTCCAGCTTCAAATGGCAATCAAACCTCCTGCAAAACAAGATGGAAGATTTTTAGTGGAAAATGCACACTAAAATGGTCATTCAATCTATGAAAATGATATAATTTTATAATAACAATGATATGGGAATAAAATCAACCATAGTATACTATGGTCATTCTATCTATGAAAATGGTATAATTTGATAGCAACAATTATATAAGAGTATAGTCAACCATAGATACTGCGAGAGCCAAACTAAGAATATAACATTAAAATTTAATTAAAAAATATTAACGCTAAATTTTAAAAATACACGAGCCATATATATATTGTCATAGAAGAGTGAAAAATAAATAAATTGAAATTGCTTTTTGGTATAATTACAATCCAACTAACATATTTAAACATCTTGGGTGAGATATGTCTATGAAGATTCCATTAATTATAAGTTCTTCAAAGCATATAGAGAGTGAAAAGCTTAATACCTGCTTTTATATAATGATGTCATGTGTCTCCCTTTCTCTTATTTGTTTTGTTAAAAGTTATGGGGAATACAATAATTGAGTTTATAGTTGTACATGACTAATAATAAGAATATACCTTATTCTTCCTAACACGGTTTTCAGTGAAGATATGCTTTTCCCATGTCCACGAGGACACAAAGAAGTGTTTCCTTTATACATTTCTCATCTTTCATCTTCTCATGATTTTGATGGAAAGGATGCTATCATTTTATGCGTTAAGTTTATATTTTAAATAATTGATTTATGTATTCTATTATTTTATCTCATATTATATAAGTTTTTATTTCAAATAATTAATTTATGCATCGCTTTTATAATTTTTATTATTTATTTATTTGAAGTTATTAATTTATGTAAGGTTTCTATAAAATAATTATTAATTTTTTACAAGTTTATAATTTTTTAATATTTGAAAAATAATAATAAAAATATTAAGATACTTTGCAACTCTACGAAGTTTGGCGGCTGCAAAAAACCTACAATCGCTATGTCTTACGCCATTGCCTTCGGATCCTCGGCCTTGGTGGGATGCAGCGATACCAGAGGCGGAGCGCGCGGGCTGCGAGTTTCCATGCCATGAACCCACAGGGTCTCTACGCTCGGAAAATGCCTGTTCCTTGACACGGGTGCACCCATTCGGAAACATTTTCGGCTCGAGGTCGCGAGAAACAAGGTTTAATCACACGCACGGATAGGAAGGCCGACGGTACTCATGCATTTCTTAAGGAAGCACGGTGGCTACACCTGCAGCTCTTCTTTATGAGTCATAAGGGTTTCGAAGTGAGGCTCGGATACGGATTCTCTCCCACCTCTATGGGCGCGCGTCATCGGCGAGAGCAAGGGATTGAGGGCTTTCACTAGAGTCTTGGATGTATTAGGGATTTCCCAAGCAAAAACATTTCTACATGCTTGGAGTGGGGCAATAGGAAGTTGGACAAAGTATCTTTTGTAGAAAGCCACATCCTAAGGGTTATGAGATCAAGAAAGTGTACTTGTAGATTCCATTTCCTCCTCATACGAAAGCCGATCTGCGCTTCTTAGGCTAGCCGAATGCGCGACGGGAGCCCACCGCATTTCGAGATCCAAATCACGCTCCTCTGCGGCAAAACGATGTTGTAATGGGTGCGTGCAACGGTCTTAATGCAGGGAGCTTTCAAGCAAGCTCGAACTTCGGGCTGAGGATTCCCTCCTCTTATCGAAGTTACTATATAAAGGTAAACGGTTAAGAGGACCCTTTTCCCCTCTCCTTTTACGTATTCAAAGAGATACTTCTATTTTAACCTTGAGGCCAGAGGAGGGTCCTTTGGGCGGAGCCTCCTGCGCCTCCATTCTCTTCTGAAGATGTTTTCCATAAAGACGCAGTCCATCCTCGGACCTCTTCGAAGGCTCTTTCGACTGACCATGGCTCCCAAGCCATTTCTAGTGGATAAATTGGAGGGGAAATTACACTCTATAGAACTCTCATCCTACGGTTGTCGAACATTACCGGACATTCGGCCGAAACGCAATCATATGCGGTTAATGGCCTAGGGTCTCGTACAACGATTTATACCAATGGGATCCACTCCAAGCTGGACTAATAAAAGCAAGATCTACCTATGCTCGAAAGGCTTCTTCATTGTGGCTTTTGATTCAAATGAAGATTACCGAAAGCCTAACGAGGAGGCCCTTGGTTACGGGGCACGGCGGGCTTTTCATCACCCCATGGTTTCAGGATTTTGACCCTTCTACGAAATTTTGTCATCACTAAATTCCCCATTTGGGTCAAGCTTACGAACCTTCCCGGCCCCTTTTTGTAACTGCCCATGTTTTCTTAGCCATAGGAGATTCCATAGGTCACTATCTCGCCATAGACACCACAAGAAGGGAGAATGGACTCTACACCTATGGTAGATTGTGCGCGGAAATAGACATTAGCAAAGGATTGCCGAATCGGATCAACCTCAAATTTGGGGACTTCCATTGGACACAAACTTTGGATTATGAAACCACAACCTTCAGATGTAGCCATCGTCATCAAGCAGGGAGCATCTCCAAAATACTTGCTCTTAGCTCGAGACAAAAAGAAGAATCTCAATCGCAAACCCAAATCCAAAATTTGGAATACTGTGTTCCTCCCCCCACCCCCATGGATGACACGGACTCTTCCGGCTCGGATGAAGAAATTGAAGCGAGATGGGGAGAATGTTGAGACTCCCGATGGACGCTCTGCCGGTCCTCCCGCGGATTCCTGCTGCCCCTGCGATCTCACGAAACGCTCGCATGAATCTTCTTCCTCGGTTACGTGGGGGATATTACGCCTCAACGCGGAGATAGTCTACAGCGGTACGATCCGGCCAAGTTCTAATGGGCGGGTCAAAGTAAGCAAGAAAAAAGGAAAAAATTTCGTACGG
Organism: Pinus albicaulis; assembly: GCA_034641835.2. Lineage (NCBI taxonomy): Eukaryota > Viridiplantae > Streptophyta > Pinopsida > Pinales > Pinaceae > Pinus > Pinus albicaulis. Next base: position 1,110,343,277 of record CM076583.1, on the reverse strand, counting down.
CGAGAGGATTCCACCCACTGCGGGTAGTACTTTTGTCTAGCTTTCGTTTTTAACTCTCCTTAGTATCTCTTGTTCATTCCTTGACGGTTATTCGGGGAGCGGGGTTGTTAGCCTTCCACCTATGGCTCCCTGCTTCTCGGCATCGCTTGCATGCAAGCTCTGTTTGTACAATATTTCTCTTTTTAATAGAATTAGTCTTTTAAAAAAATAAATAAATAAAAATTAATGTATTATTTTATTTATAATTATAATATATATAAAAACTTATGATTTTATTTATAATTATAAAATTTTAATTATGATATATTAAAACATAATTTATTTTATATATATATAATATAAAAAATACGGTAAGTAATAGATTTTAAAATAATCATTATATTTTTATATGCCATTGGTTTGGCAAATTAATATGTAAGTAAAATTATATATTATGTGATTTTTACTCGAGATTAATGTAAATAAAAAAGTTAAACTTAAAGTTTTAAATGTTCATAGATTTAAAATTAATGATAAAAGACAAATGAAAAACTAAATATAGACTAAATTACTGGTTACTTTAACATCTTATAAATAAATTCTTATATATTAAAGTGTTTTTTGAAACTATTTACTCTGTCCATATCTAGTATATTGTTCTGGTAGACCAACATTCTAAAGATGTTTTGATATTGGAGAAATGTCTCTTTTTGTTGTGGCGGTTATATTGAAATTAAGAATAATGTCGCTACAAAATTTGCATATAGAAATTACTAATATGATACATATAAAACATATTATGAAATATTTAAACTAACATTAATATACTATGAAGAAAATTAGCATATATTTTCATATATGTAAGTTAACAAAATATGATTATTCTATGAAATTGTTTTACAAAACACAATTGTATTCAAATTTATATGACAACGTTTGACAATTTGTATTCCCCCAAAAAAATCTTGTAATTCAATTATGAAGTACTAACTTTGGTTGGACTTGTTCCATTCACATTTAAATTATGTGCATATACAACTAAATATATGTCACATTCATATAGATCTGAATTACAAATGGTAGTACAATGCATAGTTACATAGTGTTGATCAATTTGGCATGTCACATAACATGATGCTAGACTCTTGCCCATGCAGAGACAAATAATTTGAAAATTGTGAGAGATTTTTTTTGAGCTTCTTTGGCCTAATTTTTCAACCATTGACCATCTCATAACTTGTGGACATTTTGAAAAAGAGATGAAGAAACAATATCTAATAATGCCTTTTTGTTTTCTAAAAATCCCATACATTGTTTAATAACTTTAAAAAATAATGGAGAAAATAGGTATTCAAGTAGAGTGGAGAAGAGCTATATTCTAATTATGAAAAAAATATTGGAAAATTGAGGATTCTAATAAATGATAAAATTAGAAGGATTTGTAAAAATCAAAATCAAGAATAGAATAGGAAATAACACAAGAATGTCTCATCCTATTTAACTTATACACTTATATATAAATTAGTTAAAAAATCTAATCATAAAACATAAAGTATCCATATAACAAGTTATGCTTTGTTAATTTATGTGGATAGTATTATGTTATTAACAAATCATAAAAATACTTGTGATAAAATACAATCATTTCATATAATAATGCATTTTTCTTTTTAAGTAATATCATTGTTATTATTAAAACTCTTATGTATATATATATATATATAACAGTGAGTATGAATACCTTCTATTTTATATATAATAAATGAAAAAATATTGCAATTATTTATTAGCATATAATAATATTAATATAAATTATCTGATAAATTCACCTAAAATAAATTTTATATAAATATATAATGTACATTATAATTTTAGAGTATAATTGTTAAATAATATATTGTTAAATATAAAATTTATTAAATTGTAATTATTTATTTTAAGTAAAATCATTAATATTATTAATAAAATTAATATATAATATTATAAATAGTTGTAATGTAATTTAACCTTTATCATTTTGGAGAAAGTAGATTGGTGTATTTTATTCTAAATTCTCTTGTTTTTGTTTTTCACACAATATCAACATATAGATTTAAATAAATGCACTTGGAAAATTTAGATTATGATATTTAAATAAAGTTAGTTGATATTTTGTAAGTTATTATTATTTAAAAAAAAATTATATGCAATAATATATATAATATTTAAAATAACTAATTTAAAATAAAGAACGAATTTAAAATAATAATGAACGATGATTGGGTATTGGGTATATTGCAAGGGTATTTTTTATTTTAGAATTTTTTATTTAAAACTTGTGAATATTCAATATATAAGGAAACAAAATAAAAAAAATAAAACTATGCTATATTTTTATAATATAACAGAATTTTATTTAATATATATATATATATATAGATATATATATATATATATTTTTTAAAACATAAATTTTTCACTCAATTAAATTTTTACAGAAAAAAAGTTAATGATATAAATTGAAATGAAAATAAAAATTGAATTATATATATATATATATAAAATATAAACTATTTTCCAAAACATATATTTGTTTTTAGTTATTTTCAAATTTCCAATTTAAATTTGTTTAGAAACTTTCTGGAATATTATTAATTTTGATTAAGAAGCTTATAATAAATATTAGAAAAACTTAAGGAAATTTTGTATTTTAAATATGGGTTGGATGTTAGAAAGTTAGCCTAACAACTAAATATCTTGACAAGCCTTCTATTTTCAAAGTTGTGGTGATTTTTTATATAAAGATTTGTGAATGGAATTTAGAACATTCAAGATCATTTTCACATGTATATAGGAAAAGAGAAGTATAAACTCCTAAGATTATTTGGGCATAATATACGTATATTTAAAATTAAATTTTAAAGTTAATATATTTATATTAAAACATAATATTATATGGGATGGTAGGAGGGGGAGGGTTCACATTAACCCTAAAGGAACAATAGTAGATTGATACACTTGGGGTCTAGGCAAAAAGATGAACAATCAAGCTGAGGCATATGGATTTGCTCTATGGCTCGAATTGCTCAACAAAGAGGGATTAGCGTTATGAATATTTTTGGGGCTTCCCTCCTTATTATAAAACGCATGGTCAACAATAATGCTCCTGAGAACAATAGTAGAAACAAATACTAGAAAGAATCACTTGAACTTTGCCAACTATTTAAGAAAGTACATTTCTTCCATATGTTAAGAAGGTTGAATCAAGAGGCAGACATTCAAGAAATTGAACGAAATTAAGGTTACTTTCCTATTCCTTAGATATGATTTTGGATAGTAACTGGTTTATGGAAATTTTCTCTATCCCAATAAGAATAGTAGCAAATCAAATCGAAAATTGGAGATAAATTGGGACTTTGTTTCCCCAAATCATGTTGTATTCGAGTTCCTTTTATTGGAAACCCCTCTCCTTTCCTTTCTACCTTCCTCGTCTCATATGATGCGGCCCCTCACCGACACCCTGACCCCCTCCGCTCCCCCCTTTTCTCTCATATTTCTCCGCCTTCCCCCTAGGCCCCCCTCCTTCCCTTACCCCTCCCCTCATTCCCCTCATCCTCCCCCCGGGCCCCCCTTTCCTCATCCCTTCATCTCCTCTTCCCTCCGCCCTGTGCCACATAGCAAAATTTTTAATTGACACATTAATAATTGGAGAATGCCATGCAATGTCATTAATTCACCTGGTGGCATCGGTACATAGAGAATAAGACATCTGACGATTGGATTGGTATAAGTGTGGGAGTTCAATATTTATTGCTCCGAAACCAGACTCGTCTTATGATACTACTTATCAAATCCATGAGAGAGCCTTCTAAGAATGAGGCTCAGTTAATTCTGAAGAGAACGATCATATGGATCACGCGAGGGGCAGTTAATTCGCTCCATAAGAGTGTCGTTTCAATTATTGGGGCATTCATGGACAATGGCTGGATCCTAGAGGTATGAGGCTACTCATCCTGCACCAATGTTCATTATAAATTAAGACCCATAGAACAAATTTCAAGTCAAGAAAATATTGGGCCCGATAGGTTGGTTGTTACAGGTCTCATGGTTATGGGTGGGACTTCCTATGGGAAATTGGGATCACGACCTTTTGGCTGGGGAAGGGATAGGGATAGTATAGCAGTAGGAGGGATCTGAGAAGTGAATTTAGATATCATGTGTCTCTATTGCTATTTTGAAAGGAATTTTGGGTGGCCCCATAGAGAATTTCCTCTAGGTTTGGAATAGAATCCTGTCCCTGGTTTGGAAATATGCTCCTGAGGATAAATTCAAGATCTGGAGTGAATGTTTTGGGGAGTTTTCATTTGATATTGAGGTATTTTGAAGAGATATGAGAGAATTGGAAAATTTGGGTGGGTTGCTGGGATAAGGTTTCAAAAACTTGCTAATTGGGCCATGGGATTGTGGGAACTCCTGTCAGTTGGAATTGGAACAAGGTAAACGTGGGATAACTATTGAGGGTGAGTTCTCTTTTAGAGGAAGGCAACATGGAACCAAAGCATTGGGGTTTCCGTCAAAAGCGTTCAGGAAAAGTGGCTTGCAGATCAGAAGAAATTGGGTCGTCTGTCCTCCTTTGGCCACATTTCGCCGCACTTGTGCACCCGCTGTGAGAGGGAGCATCTTGAATTAAGAAAAGGTTTGTCTGGGCTGATGAAGAGTTTTCATATGTAACATGAAGAAGGCTTGCACGATGAGTGAGAGAAATATCGAAAAGAACAAGAAACTCCTGTAGATGGAGGATGAAATGCATGCATTGTGCAGTCAAATCGAGGATTTGAAGTTCCAGCTCGTCGCGAAGACTTTACCATCACTAATGTTGAGGATGAAACCTCTAGAATCGACCTCAACAATCTCACTGACCCAAATGGTTAACTTACTGCTAGTTTTTTTTAATGCGAAACTATGTGTATTTTGTTGATCGACCAATATTTTAAAGTTTATAGCAATATCTCTACAAAAGCTATGCTACTCTTTGTTTCCCTGTTTAAAAATGGGTAAGTGCTTCACTGATAATATCAGTCTACCCATTTTGGCAAGATTTTGAAATGTAATCACCTTGCCTTGCTGCAGATTAGCTTGAAAGATTATGATAATATAATTACTCTTTTTTGTTAAAAAAAAAATATTAAATATAACATTTCAATGATATTACTATTGTTTTTAAAATTGTGATCGTCCATGTAATTCTTTACTAATAATTATAAATTTAGTTATGTTAATTGAACTTATCCATATTGTATACAAGTACATAGCATGCAATATAAATCTCAAATACAATTAAATATATTTCTCTATAATTTACAAATTTATTAAATACAAATATTATAATAATAAAAAATTACTAATATTACACCATTTTTAAACGGTTGCCTATCAAGTTTACCTAAATGATATTTTGGTAGAATATTGAAATATATAACTTTTTCATTAAATCCATTAAGATCTAAACACACCATTAAACTTTTGACCAAATCCGGATTGCGATCCTACATATGATAAACCAAAAGCCACATGTACAAAGATGAACTAATATCATGAAACCCTCTAACTAACAACAGCCACCAACCAATGCAAATAGATGAAACTTCGTCACATGAAACTATCACAATAGATGCCTTGATATCTAGAAAATTATCGAATTTTTGGTATAGGAAAGTTAAAATAGGCTTTTTAAAATTCTTTCTTCTTCTTGTGCCATTATGTAGAAGGAGATAAGCTTGCTACATTTTACCTTAGACCTTAGTGGATAATTAATATAATTTTGAGGAATATTAAAGATATTTACAAAGATTAGGTTCTTTCTTAATTTTAATGAATATTTTACGGTGTTGGTCGGGTTACAATTGGTATTGCTTAACTTACAATTGCATCCATGATTTTAAGTGGATTAAAGCATATGCCGAAATACATATAGCTTGTTGTTTTTGTTTTTTTAACAAATTATGTTTTCATAATTAATTTTTAATTTAACTCTTGTTATAATTTTATGCTTATGATTTTTTATTTTTTTTTTTTATTTTTATTTATTTATTATTATTATTATTATTTTAAAGTAAGATTAAATTCTATAAGTGAAACATAAAATACATGGAGGCTATATGGCCTCATGGATTCGAGCACAGTATCGGTGGCATTGTTTGCAACAAAACAACAAAAATGGAGTTGCCCACACGGGGGAAACCAACCCAAAGAGAGTTTAGTGTTGCCTCGAGTGAGGAAACCAACGTTATCTGAGACATGAGTGATTGTACCAAACATAGATAGAAACAGGATAACAAAAATATGATGCTAGGATCCAAGTAAATTGGATAAAACCTAAAAGTCTAAGTATCTGTGGGGTGTTGGAGGTGGTTCTTCAACTATGAGGCATCTGTATTCATCTTCATCGGCTGGGGTACAGTGCGGCTGTTGTGGCTGCGTGGCATCATCAAATTTTAGGCACCTTCTCTTGCTCCTTATCGTCGTTCTTTTTGTATCCAGAGGCACTCTTGATGTCAGGCGCGAATTATGCTTGCCGAGGGCTGTTGTTTCTTCACCTCTTGAAGGGCCAAGGTCGGCTGCCCGAGGGCATGTTGCGGAATGTCTGCGGTGGCGCGGTGGGAGCCTCGACGGGTTCCTCGTGGAAGGAAAGCAGAGATGGTGGCTACGACATGAGGGTGGTCGGAGGTGCAATGAAAGTGGAATTGAGCGAGTGGTGGGGGGTACGCGGGAAAGGCGGGGACCACGCAAGGCGAGAGGTTGCGGAGATGGCTCGGGGAGTAGGGGTCGAGCGGAGGAACGAGATAGGAATAAGCGATGACCACGTGCGGCTTTGCGGGTTTCGGGGTACTGCCCAAGAATGCTCGAGGAGGAGGACGAGGAGGCTGGACGGGGAAGGATAGACGAGAAGCGCGGCCCCTAGCTCGCGCCACGCACCGCATCACATGCGATGCACGAGATGAGGCATATTGGCGTAGTGGCGGTGGAAGGGGCTGCGGGAAGTGGAGGAGGCGGAGAGAGTGCCCCACGGCGGAAGGCAACTAAAGCGCAGGTGGGGTTAAGGCCGGAGAGGCGGCGGACGTAATTGGAAAAGGATACTCTTAGAGTAATGGTGGCTCGAGAAGAAATTCAATGCGGCTACGGCATGGTGTCTCCCGGTCGACGTGCGAAAGCTTGGCTCCGCAACCTCGGGGAGCGACGGCTTCGTAGGGAGAAGGCCCGGAACGACATAGAACCGAGAAGGCCGAAAGCGAGACCGGAGGAGCCGAAGAACATGGCGAACGAGTGAACGGAGCGACATTTTGATGCAAGAGGAGCAACCTCGACGTTCGCGGCGAGTAAATGCGCTCGGGGTGACAACTTGAGCTATTAAATGAAATTGATGGCCATAGGTGTGACTTGTGGGTGGCCATGTGGCCGCCGTATCATGAGCCCACAAGCACGAAGCCATATATATGCCTTAAACACGCATCCGGGGGATTTTTTTCTTTCTATTTTTTTTTAACAAGAACGGTTATGTGTTTATATTAGGACTTGGGCATAGAAGCCTCCGAACGAGGTTACAATGCGAAGCACGCTTCATTGTCTTTCTCATTGCCATGATATACGAATATTGTTGTGACTATATCATTGTTTCTTACGAATGTTCGCTATTATGAGTTCTGATTTTCCCGACTTTGTGAATGCGGACAAATCAACGCAATAAAATTCGGAAAAACTTTCTTTCTGTTGTTGCTTTATAAGGTTTCGGATATAATTATAGGTTTTTGAAGCAATAAATAAATAGTTACAAGCTTAGACACAAGTTTAAAACCAAATGGCATGAGATATTATTAGAAAATATGAGAAGAGTTGGACTAGTTGAACAAAATATGTAGTTTTATATATCAAATTGTAGTTTTATCTCATTGTTACTTTAACTATTTACTTGTTCACACTAAAAGCATAACATGTATGTTACAATGAAAACAATTCATTGAAAAATCGAAGTACTCTACAATTTTTATTTACCTACGAGCAAAAATTTTGTTCGCATCGACAAGTAATTATTCTACATCTTAAGAAAATCAAATATATATATATATATATATATATATATATATATATATATATATATATATATACATAGAGAGAGAGAGAGAGAGAGAGAGAGAGAGAGAGAGCTTAATAAATATTAATAAAAACAAAATATTCCCCCGATGGGGTTGTTTAACGTACATACGATTTGTCACACGAGAGGCCATTGGGGCATGTTCTTGCTCCACACGCTCATTAGGATTCTCCCTCATGCACGATCTTGGCATTCATTATGCCTTTACAATGGTTGATGCCACTTAATGCGATGATAAATGCGAGGGGTTTGGTTATCTATCGATTCGAGTTTGGAAGCTTGGGCGATGAATTTTGGTCGGGAGGATCAACGAGGTGTTTGGGTTTGGATCCATGGCGGATCCATGGGGTTTTGGCCTTGGTGAGAGGCACGGTGGAGTCGGCGGCAGTTTGTGGTATGTGGTTTTGAGTTGCACGCCATCTGCTTTGTTCACGGGATCCACGTGCTCGGCGAGAACGGGCGAGGAACCATGGCATCTCCAAGAATTTTCTCGTTACGGGCTCACACTCAACAAATTAATCTCTCCCAAGTCTTCAATTATACGTATTGGGGTAAGAAAATTGTGTTTAAATTCCTATGCATGTCTTTAAATTTCGAAGGATGCCTCTGCGATAATTAAAGTGGTTGCGCGGTCTTGGCTCTTCATCGACACTTTTTGGTTTTTATTGGTGTGAGGATGTCTTTAGTCTAGATGGAGGGGTGGTATGTGTGTTCTTCCTTGGTTAGTTTTGGTTGCATTGTTTGTGTTGGTGGGTGTGGTATTTATTGCGACCTTTGGTTTGGACGGCGGATTTTTACCTTTCTCGAAAGGCGAGGTGGTTGGCGCTCGATGCGGGCTTTTCATCATCGCGGTTTCTTGGTTTAGGAAATTTAATTGTGTATTGCGGGTGTTTATTGTTTCTCTCTTGGGGGCTTGCCTTTGCCAACACGTAGGCTTGACCCTTTTCTCAATGTCTCGCCAACGGGGCCACCCTTGCCGCGAGGGAGAGGAAACGGGTTCAAGGAGGGCATCAGCTTGAGCCATAGCTGCGTCTTCTACCAATTTGGTTAGACGAGACAATGAGGAGACCAATTTGTTTCTCCATCTCGTTCGCCTGGCCATTTAGTAGCACTTGCTACCATGGAATCTATTATTGAACGACTTCAACACATACAAATTAATATGGATATTCTTAGGGACCACGAATTATGAAGACAAAAACGAAATTATGGCCTACTTCAATGACATTCAATATATTAATAATGAAATTTTGGAGGCAGGTTGGACAACCTCTGTCGTAGCCATTGTTGCACCAATAACCACCTTCGCTGACTTCGAAGCGAGGGTGGAACATATCAATTTCCATATGCATGACCATGTTGGTTTCTTTACGCTCACGGTACTTCCCCCTCATCCCCCTCCTTATTTTGTCGTTAGTTATCATTTCCTTTTTGTCTACTTTAGTTATGCTAAGGCTAGAAAGCCTTCCATACATAATGTTTGTAAGTTGTTTGTTATGGTATTCTCCCGGTCAATCTCAACAAGTACGAATTCGGGAGATGAGAGAGTTGGGGAGGCATTGAGATGAATTTTATAGCTATGCCTCTTTGAAAATCTAATGAAAGCATTTTTGAACGACAAAAAAAAATAAAAACAAAATTTTCATTCAAATCATAAACCTGTAAGTTGCTAACAAATCTCCAAAATATATAAAAAGCCTTTGGATGTTAAAAAAACATTTGGAACAATTAAAAACTATAAACCATAAAATAGAATAAATATAATTTAGATAAATAAGATCACAATCAAAATTATTTATTTAAAAAAAAGAATTAAATAAATGAAAATTCGATGAGGAAATCATAAATTAAATTTATTCATTAAATAAAACATGACTAAAAAATTATTCTGTTAAGAAAAGGCTTGCAAAGGAATAATATAAGTTAAAATTTAGGCATATTAGAAGATAATACTAGCGAATAATGATATAAGGTGAACATACGCAATTTTTTGAAAGATACAATTGCAAGCATAATTTCTTTTGAAAAACATTTACACTAAAATGTTTATATATTTTCTTTAAAAATGTCTGCAAATACATAATGCTTGTAAAGATTAAGAGTATATGTATGGTTATTGAAAATTAAAACCGTTAAGGAAAAAGAATGTATGAATGAAAAAGTCAAGAAAAATACAAAATGGCGGATGCTCCACACAAGAGCAATGCATAAAATCTAACAATAGGATTGAAATTGATCTTGTAATTTGTAATATCCCAAAATTGGGATTTTCCACAACAAATGGAATATCTTGAGATATTCCAAAGTTGGAAACTTCAACAACTCATGAGAATGGCAATGTAGAACAACTCATTATATGTAAAAGAACATCTCACCGACGGATGTAAGGCCCTCCACATCAAGAATATGGCCTATATTCTCCTTCCCAAGTGGGGAAATGCGGCGATAGGGCATAAAACGAACATGCTTCGGCAAATAACGCAATAAAAGTGGATGCGGGACTTGGATCCCTTAGTTTAGACAATATAAAATTACTTCGGAATTGGAGGTGAAACAAATGAAACTAGCTACACTGCATCGGATCTCCCTAGCTCGGAATGGTTTAAAAACACCCGATCCCATGACTTCTCTACCTTAGGAAATTTCGAAGGCGCGCGGAGAGCATAATTCCCATGAGGGTTTCTATAGAAAATGATTAAATAAGACTGATATGGAGTTTATATTAGTAAAATGGCAGAGAAATGGAGGTTTAACCTCTTTACACAAAGAAAAAGACACCGACGGGTTTACGCGTGTACATGTACAAAAACGTACTTTGCGGAAAATAGCACGCAATTTACCACAACTGCAGCCAGTAAGCATGGATGAATATAACATACAATAGCTAAATAATACAGAAAATAGCCTAGGCCCTCTTTATTAGAACTCCCGGAGAAAACAAGCACCTCCTCCTCAAACACTAAGACAAAATAGCAAGGGTTTAACTGCGTCGCTGTTGCCCCTGTGAGAAAAGACACAGGTTCTAAAGGTAACTATCTTGTAGATGTTAATGGTTGTTTGGCCCTAAGCCAAATGATGGAATTGAAGCTCAGAATCCTCCTTTAGATCCCTTAAACAAGCGATCCAAGAATGGGATGGAATTCCTGCTGAGAATTCTTTGCACTAGCGATCTGCAACCACGACTAAATAGGCGAAGCATGTAAGTAGTCAAAAGACCAAAGATAGTGAATCTTTGGATGATCTCCTTGATGCTATTCCTCCTTTTATCTTTGGTGAGCCTCCTCACCCCAGGACCCCACACATTGTTGAGGTGACTTCCCTAGTGAAGATTCCTCCTTCAAAGAAACTGTATTGTCCTTATTGGCTTCCCTCCCTCTTGTAAACGTATTTGTTGACAGTCTGGCTTGGGACTAATCCACCCGCAATGCCTCTTTTCACTAAGGGATCTTCGATCCATCTCACATATAACTATCTGAGCTGAGCCTCATTCACATTGAGCTCTTTTATTTGTTGATCTACTCACTCCTACATTTATGCTATTGACTTGGTCAAACTTGGCCTTGTCCACATGCAAAATATCTGGTGTACATAGGAGTGTCCTGATCAGTTGATATTATGATCCCCCGTACACAACATGAGGGATTTTATACTTATTTACGTAATGCATGAGTCTCCTCACGCTTTTATTGATCTCCTAAGTGACAATGGAAAAATCCAATATTCCCAGAATTCTTTTGCCCAGGCAAATTTTGGAATATTACATAATGTACTAAAACAAGATATTGAATCCTTACAATTTGTGGAAACAAAACACGATCACACAATCACATAACAAGTAAGAGAAAGAAATAATCAATCACACAACACAAGATGTATATGGGGAAAGAAAACTTCCTAAACCCCGATACCTATATATTATGTAATGTCAAGGATCATGAAACAATACAATGCTTTCTCTCTGAGAAACTCTTGCACTCTACCAAGTTTGTCTCACGATCTAGGAAAAGTTGGACAAATACTTAGCCAATTCTCTTTTCTCTACAACTCCTTTGCCTTGCTCACGCATTCCACGATGAATTAAGTCCCTGTTGAAATATGAAAATCCCTTGGTTTTGTTGTGCGGTCGTTCCTAGGCCTCGAATGACTCTATAATACGACTTATACAATTTTCTAATTATACAGGCGATAGTCATCATCCCTTTAACCTCGGTCTCAAGCTGGGCCTTACTTCGGCCCGACTGTCCCAACAACTATTTATAGCGAATTATCGGTTAAGCGATTGATCACTACTTGTGAATTAAATTGGATTTAATTCCCTTAACCTCTCTAGCTCATTACTCAATTGGAATTAGTTAAACTGATTTTAACTCAATTTTTGAGTTAAATAATTACAACTCACAAATAGCTATTAAATGTACCCCCTTAAATCATGAGAGAACCTCTACATGCATCCTCTTAGACCCTCCACTCGAATTTTGTAAGCTAACATATCATTCTAACTTACTTAACTAATGCAAGTTGTTATGAGATGAAATTACAATTTTTCTTCCATTTTAATTAAGGGAAAATTAAATTAGAAACCCGGCTTTGGGGTGCCATTTCAACAAAGCAAGACTTGAATGCTTTCTGGTAAGAATTGGTTGACTACCTCTAGGTACGAAACATTTTACCAAATATTCTCAATATCACTTAATCCTAGTAGTGAAGGACTAATGAAATAACATAATGATAACATGGAATTTATGTTACAAAATATAGTAAGAACAATAAAGGGAAAGCACAAGGGTAGGGAAAGATTCACTAATGAACATAATCAAACTCTTACCATATTAAAATATTAAACATAATGTTAAATTCTACAATGACTATAAACATCCCCTAAAATTAATTTTCCAAATTCGACAAAGATCACACTTCCCATTCACGATTAGTTAATTCGATTAGTTTCGCATTCCTGTGCTTTGATAAGACTAGAACGAGTTAATTCAATTGCATTTTGATTGTTTTTTGTTTCTAGTTGTATCATATTGTGTATCTAAAGGAAGAGATCCATGCCTTGTGGAAGCATATCCTTCAACATAACACACCTAGAGAAACAATTATGTTAAGTGACTTTTTTGTAAGTTTCATAATTCACTTTCTCCTCTTTATTTCATTATCTTTATCAAAAAAAAAAAATCCCATTCCTTATTTATCGGTAATATGATGGCTTTTCAAAAACATTATTTAATTATTTTATTGATCCTAGATAAAGTAGATTATTCACTCAATATAATGGATGTTTAGAAAAATTATACATAATTAAAATTCCACACAATCTATATGTTATAAAATAATTATTTTTTAAAATTTACTAGTGAATCAATTTAAAAAATATAATTATGTTGTAAAAGCGTCCCTCTTTGAAAACAACTCCCCCAGCTGCCACTTGTACCATTGTGCACCATTGATTTTGATGTTAAACGATTAACATAGTGTCTACCTTGATTAAATAATGTTATTAATTAATAGTTATAGAAATAATCAAATAAGGAAAACCGTTTTAGAAATAATCCAATTACAAAACCCACGCAACTTTTTCAACACTTTTGATAAAAAATGCCTGCCAAAACCCTAGATGACCCACTTAAAAGCATTGAATGCGGTTATTTCGATGCTCCATGAAAATAAACCAGCTGCAATATGAAACTCCCATGACCCACATGTAGGCAGTTGAAGAAATAATTACGACATCCCATTTTCATGAAGAAGAGGGTCTTGATTTCGCGGAAGGGGTCAAATAAAAATACCCTGAGGATTGTTAACTTAGAAATGGCATTGAAACCTGCGTTGTAAAACCTTGTCAACGTTACCATCGCGGTTGCTAATTTTCCGGGGCACGCGAGAGGCCAACGATATCTTGGAAAACCGATACGAAAAGTGTTCTACAAGAGAAGTTGTTCGTTGGATTTTCGACGCCACGGGGAACTGCGGAGAAGACCATTACATCCTGGCATGGAGCTTCATAACCAATGGAATGACGTCTCCTCTCGATGTGTCCGTCTTCCTTCATTTTTTGGGACGTTCATAGTTGTCGTCACGAAGTAGTCGTTGTGTTGTGGCCATGCTTTGCGGAAAGGCGAAGAAAACATAAACGATGGAAGAATGGGAGCAATAATACTAGCCATAGATTCAATCACCGAGGTGATGATCATTGCCACGAACGGGTTTTCAAGAAAATGTTATGGGGTGTGGGGTTTTGGTAAGGTTTACAAGGGTGTTCTCCCTAGCAATGACGAAATCGCGAGTGAAATGCATAACAAAGTCGTTCAAGGAGGAATGAGGGTTTTGTTCTTTGAGATCTCCGGCATAGACCCTTTACAACTCCTTAACCTAGTTCATCTCGCGGGTGGTGCCGAAGGTATAAGCAGCGTTCATCGTTTACGACTACATGCCCACTAACGGCCCACCGGATAAACGCATATTCGGGAATTCGACGACGGTCTGTCGTGGCCTCGGCGTACACGATCCTCAAGGGCATGGCGCAGGTAAGAACATTTGTATGCACTAGCGGTGGGAGAAGAGGGTTCTTCACGAGAGACATCAAGTTGAGCAATGTTATGTTGGATTCGGAGAACGGGCGAGGGCTGGGGAGACTCGACCTCGGCAGTTTATATCACGGTGAGAATTCGTGGACGACTTGTGTGGTGGGAACTAGCGGGGTACATAGCGCAAGAGCTCGTACGGACGGGGAAGGCCACAGGCCTCGGAGCATATTCAAATTCATGGTTATGCTATTGGAAACTTGGCATGCGGGGAGGAGGCCGTGGATGCAATCGAAGGATCTTGCATCGCGGACATGAGGGGTTAGGTTGGGATTTAACACATTTAGGATAATACATGCTAAGTGCCCGATGCATTCGGAAACTCACGGTGATCCTCACGTTAAAAATCGATGATGGCCGAATCTCTAGTTTGTTCTTGTCCCACGGTTCCAAATAACGTTACGGTAAATCGAGAGGGTAGGTTAATTCAAACATAAGTTTAAAGTAAAAGAAACTTAATATATCTAATTTCTTCCCTTGTATATTTAATCTTATTTTCTTTTATATTAATATGATATTATTTATTATTGTATTTATATGATTGTACAATTATTTTACTAGCAATCAATTTTTCACTTCTCTCCAAATTAATTTTTATATTATATGTTTGCATTCACACAATATTAAAGTATAACCTAATAAATACAAAAATTTAAAAAAAATTGTTTTTAACAAAATATATATGTTTTTTAATTTTTTAATTTTTTAATTTTTAAATATATATGTATTTTATAAAGTTTATTCTTAGCACACGTGATTGGTTAAGTGCTTTGCCGACGATTGAACCTTCTTTTCATACACTCTAGGATGTGTAATGCACTCTTATTTTTGTCGTTGTACGGTTATATTTTGGGACTCTCCCTAAATTCACAACTCGAAGAAAAGAAATATTGCTCGATACGAAAAGCTCCAATTTTTTTTATTAAAGAGTTTCAAAGTCTTTGGGCTTGGATTGTAACGTCTAACTCAAATTCTTATGGGCTTACATTGTACATTACATCGTTATGCATTTTTATTTGTAACACATATTCCTTTGATAAATGTGATAATAGATTTTTAAATTGAAAGGGGTTATTGAGTGCTTGTCTAAGCGTAAAAGTAAGTTGTTTATATATTCTCATAATAACCCATTAATGTTCATGTATTTTTATTGCTGTCACATGATTAATGTTCATTTTTTTAGGGATATGACGTAAACATTTTGAGTAGCCATTGGGATATTCTTGTCTTTTTAATGCTATGATGTAAATTAATGTTAATTTATTTTCAATTATATGAGGTAAAGATTATAATTACACATTGAGGTGTATGTTGGATTATTTAAATGATGTAATTAGTTTTTTTGTTGAAATTTATGAAAAATGAAAAATTTATGATTACTCAAGAGGAAAAACTAGTCAAATTATTTATGTGTTTATTGAGAGATTTTTGTAAGTTATATCATTAAATACCTAAGTTATACCATAGTTGAGTTGATATTATTTGTGGTTTTGATCTAATCTCTTTTTTCTCATTGAAAATATATTTTGAGTACTTCGATACTTATGGTTCTTAGAGAAGAAATGACTATACTAGTAAACACCTCATTTTCTAAACTTCTTGAATGATGATATTTCATCTTAGGACCATTGTTGGAGTAGAGATACACTCAACCAAGTACCTCACCTTATGGGTCACCTTTACCATAGTGCACAGGAAGGAAGATACCTACGGTATGTGTATATCGACTATAGAGATTTGAATAAAAGCCTTGTCAAGAATTGGTACACTCATCATGTACTTCGATCCATCTCCTTTGAATATTGGGGTTTAACCATGACAAATACATTAATGACATGGACTTCATTATTAAGAACATAATCAGTCCTTGATGTCCCAATTCTTGTCTACATAGCACCAAAACATTAATAAATACATAAACCAAAAAAACATTGTGCAAAAGAACTAATACTTATACAAAAATGATAATGCTAACATATATATGTAGTTGTAACCAAATTATATATTATAAAGTAAAATTAGTGTGGAGAAAGATAAAGTTTGTTATCCTTAATTCCATAAGCATATAGCATTTAAAAATGATATTAACGTATATGTAGTTGTAACCAAATTATATATTTACGTTGTAAAACATATCTCTTTGAAAACAATAATCAGTTACAAAAATAATCGAATAGTAAGATAATTGTAGTAGTAGAATAGTAGGATAATTGTAGTAGCCCGACTTGCACATTTAGTATTTCCACCCTTTTAACTTACGAACTTCTTTTCATCTTCTTGGGTGAAAGTGGTAGATTAGTTTTTCATCTTCTTAGATGAAAGTGATAAATTAGTTTAACGTTATAACACCAAATTCAATAATGAGTGACCTAACTATTTTGTCAAGTTTTTATAGTTAGTAGAGTTGAGAAAGCCAAAGACACGTTTGAAGAGCAATACATAAATGTAGGCGAATAGCCCAAACTGTTGTTCACTCTCTGTAGTTGTAGATATCTTTTGCATGATTCATGTGAGAGTCGTTACTTATAAGTTAAATATTCAATTAAATCACATAAAACTAGTCCAACCCTGTTGTTCACTCTTTGTAGTCGTAGCTATCCTACATGATTCATGTGAAAGTACGTGCTTTTAAATATTCAATTAAATCACATAAAACTCTACACACTACACATGTGAGAGTCGTTGCACCCAAATATTCAATTAAATCACATAAAACTACGCACACTACACTCTTTGCGCTATCTATCTTTTAACTAGGTTATAAAAAAAACAATTTCTTTATCGAACAATTCTCGAAACCTATAATTTTTTTTTTAATAAAATAATTCATATTTATAAGTTAAATATTCAATTAAATCACATAACATATCACATATATTTTTTCCTCTATCTGCTTATTTCCTCTATACTACTCTTTCCTATGTTACTGCTTTACAACGTTTTCTTTGCAACATATGGTGCAATTGCTAGTTTTAATTATAGTAACATCTACTATTCCCCAGGCATTTACACTTTTACTCCTACATTTTAAAGGGTTGAAAAAAAACTTGTGAGCATTTCTTTCCTAATTTTGTTAAAATAGTTTTATTTATATATAATTACTAATTTTTAGGATATGTTAACTCAACACAACCATAATAATGTTATGTTAAGTTTGTATTTACAATTAGTCAATACTAAAAGTCAATTAATAAAAATTGGTTTAGATTATTGATTTGTTTTATTTTGATTACAAGGTCTGCTTCATGATCTCATTAGATTTTTAAATAAAGATATGTTAACTCAACATAACTATAATAATGTTATATTATGTTTGTATTTACAATTAGTCAATACAAAAACAAGTCAATTAATAAAAATTGGTTTGAATTATTGATTCTATTTTGGATTACGAGATGCCAACCATGATCACCATGAAAATAGGTGAATTGTCACATTGAGCCAAATTTCATGAGTGACATGGGACACATGCCAAAAAAGTTGAAATAAGACACCCAAACTTGTAATGCAATTACATGGTAACAAATATTTATTATTTCTAATTAAAAAAATTACTTTAATGATTTCTAAAGTTAAACATTGAGAAGTTGTCATGGTCAACACTAAACTATTAGTGGTCGAACGACAAATGGACAAATAGATGCTTATAACTATTAAGAAGTTACGATGAATTAGACAAATAAAATAATATACAACTAAATCCTTGTTATTAACATCTTATATATAAATTCTTATATATTGAAAAGTCACCGAAACTATCTTCACTTTGTCCATATTTTGTATATTGTTCTAGCAGACCAACATTCAAAAGATGTTTTGATATTGAGAAAAGTTCCAAGTGGAGCGGGCGTAGTTAGTGTCACTTAAGGATGTTATATTTTTAGAAAATTACAAGAATTGATATATGAAGTGGAAAAGTGTTGTTACTATAGGATAAGGATTTGCATTAGAATTTTGATATGTGGTAACCACTACTAAGTTTTCATATTTACACCTATACTCCTACATGCTAAAGGGTTGAAGAAAACATAAATAATAGTAGACTCTCGTAGGTATATTTATTTCCATTTTTTTTTCATAGTGGGCAATGGTTTTACATGAGTATGAACTATTTTCAAGGATTTTAAGTTTATGTGGTTTTACTATCAAGCTTAACAATGAAAAATCATTGCAAAATTTTTTAAAAACCATGGCATAAAGATTGCAACTACATCTAGACATTATGGCAAAAAAAAATTGAGGCAATTATCCACATGGCATAAAAGCTACAATAAGACTTTAAAAGTTATGGTCCAATCAATTGTTTGAAAAATAAATATTTCTTTTTCAAAGTAAATATTTCTTTTTCAAAAGTTAAGACTGCATTGGCCAATACTAAACTAATAGTAGTCAATAGATTGCTAGAGCCCAGTCATAGCATGGACTACTTTAAAATTAGAGAAAAAACTCTAATTATGAATACACATATTGTTTTAATTTCATTTTCTAAGAACAAATTATGTAGAATTTTTGTTTGTATAAATGTAAAAGCATAATACTATAGTTAATAATTAACATGATTAAATAGAAAAAAAAATTAATATTAGTTAAAGTGGTTAATTAAAAAAAAATGTAAATGTTTTTTTTTTTTTATAAAGAAAATTCAATCTTTAATATATATATATATATATATATATATATATATATATATATATATATAACTTAATTATATTGTGAAAATGTATGTTATTTGATTTGAGGATAAGATACAATTTGAAGGGCTTAATGATTAAGAGCATGTGTTTCCTCTTAGAGGGTAGAGATGTTCAAACGAGGAGAGGGGTAGAGTATGTATGATTTAATGAACAACAGGTCAAATCGATTACAGTGGAGGCCCAGTGGTCCCTTGTCTCACAAATAAAGGGGGTCTCATACATAATTTGAGTGTTGACTTCGGTGTGACCTTAAAATTGGAGAAACAAAAAATCTCACACACCAATTTGGTGTGTGACAGTATGACCTTAAAATTAGATATCATATCTTTGAATTTTTTAGATTTGTAAACTTATATTAAATTCATATCTACGTTTTTATATAAATTTATATTTTTATATGTTTGTATGTTTTGATATAAACAGCTTATATTTTAAAATTTTTTCCAAACTTTGCAAATGTTAGTGGAGAAAGCATGCAACCTACTTCTTTCCCAAAAAAAATCAAAATATTAATTATTAATAGTGAAGATAAATTATTTATAAAGTATTCTTAAATGATTAAATTGGCTTGCTTCTCAATATATAAAATATTGTTGTTTTATTTCTATAATATTTTATTATTATTATTATAATATTCAATATATATTTTTTAAATTTTATTGTTATTATAATATTTATTTGAAATTAAATAAATTTATTATCTTTAATTTATATTAAAAACCCTTTTATAAACTTACTTATAAAATTTGTTTAGAATTAAATATTATTAATAAAAAAATAAAGCATTTTCATTATATATGGTCAATATATACATTACTTATGTAATAAATATATTTTAATTAAAATACACATTATTTTATTTAAAAATATAAATTTATTAAAAAAACACTTCAAAATTTTCAATATAAAACTTAATTAAATATTGAAAACAATGTTGCACAAAATCAAACACGAAACCTATTGCTTTATTGCTCCGAATTCAGGAAGACTTAGGGTAACCACTTTAATTACACTGTCCTTAATCATTACACCGCTATTTGTTTTTAATAATTAAAGTGTATAGTTTCGAGATTTATTTCAAAGAACACAATCATTATTTATATGATTATATATTACCTTTAATCACAAATATTAATGTTTAGATACTTCAGTATGATGATTTTGATTATTGGTAAATATAAAGGAAAATAATTAAATATAATCATTTAAAGTATTATTTAATCTAGTTGTGAGCATAGTTTTTATGTTACTTATGAATGACGTTATAAGAAGAAACTTATTCCGATTGTTATCATTATAATATACATCTTTAGATAATGGTGGATTTGAGGAAATTATTTATTAAAAAGATAAATTTTATTATATTATAATATGTTAGAGTAGCTAGTTTTGAAGGTTAATTTATTTAGTTAAGTTTTGCGGTTAAAGTATTTTACTAATGAGAGATTATGGAATTAATTCTTTTAATATTTTTGGTTAGGCTGTTTTAATAAGACGACATAATGTGATTTTTTTTGGGTGGATCTGTTTAAAAAAAAAATGTTAGAATATTGTATTTATTTTTAATAAAATAATTAGAGTTGAATTTACATATTGAATATTTAAAAATCTTTGTTAAATTTTAATTAAAATTATTGGAATCTTTTAGTAGATCTATTCCTATATTTTTTTTTGGAAAAATATTAAAGTAATGTATTTATTTTTAATAATAATTAAAATTGAACTCATATATTAAATATTTAAATTAAAATTATTAAAAAATAATTAAAAAACCATTTTATCTATTAATATAATTATATAAAAATTAAATTAAATATATATCTATAATAATAATAATAATAATAATAATAAATATATTATTTAATGTAATAAATAGTTGAGAGTGCGAGAAGCTCTGTGATCCATAACATTTTAAATATAAATCTTTCGAGAGAAAATCATAATATATTTTGAACAAAGCGCCAGCGCCAGTTCTCATCGGGATAATGAAGAAGTGAGAAGCGAGCGGTCGAAACCCCAAAGAGTTAAAAACGGTCGAAAATTATAAAACTAGAAATTGCACCATATGTTGCAAAAGAAAACGTCGTAAGACAATAGCATAGGAAAGAGTAGCCTATAAGAAATAAGAAGGCAATATCATAGGAAAGAGTAGCCTAGAAGAAAGAAGATGTTGCAGAGAACAAGTCATCGTGAAGGAATGAAAGGAAAATTTTGGTTCCATGTAAGCAAGTCGTGGAGGTTTCAAAGATATTGATGATAAGAGTTATCAACCAAAAAATGTTGTTATAGATTTTTAAATACTCAATTGGGGGTGAAAACATATATGTAAACCAACATAATATGTTCACATATATACAAATTTTGTTATAGAAATTGAAATAGGAAATTGGGGGTGAAAATTAATAATCTAACACGTAACTCAAATAAGATATTTTAAATACATTCAAGTACAATCTATCTAGCATAGATGTCAATAAAGAGAATTTTTATTAACAAAAATAGAGTTTACTTCAATTTCATCTACATATTTTAAATACATTCAAGTACAATCTATCTAGCATAGATGTCAATAAAGAGAATTTTTATTAACAAAAATAGAGTTTACTTCAAGTTCATCTACATATCTAAGTGGCAATTGCATGCTTATAAGAAATTGTATACGAAGAACAATAGTCTTGGTATACAAGAAAGTGAATATCATTTTAATATGGGGACATTTTTGGAAGGAGATATTTTTCTTTGTGTTATGGTTTATTTTCTTAACTCCAAACTTGGTTTATTCTTTCTCTATATACATAAGAAAAAAAATACAAAGTAAATTCACAAATTTAAGTTATAGTTTTATATTTCATAATTACAAATCTAGTTCCTTATTAAAATATTTTACACATCCTAGGTTATTCTAAATTGATCAAGAATATAGAATTATTAGGGTGGTGTTCTATGTGCACTAAAATTCCCATGAGGTCCATCACAGTGTATGGAGTTCATTGCAACCTTGGATATATTCTGTGAGTTGTTGTGATTTTTTGCTTGTGGCTACAACTTAGTTTTGGTTTTCACCTAGCTATCATGATTCAAAAATTTGTTATAATCTTAGATCCTTATAGCATTATATATATTATGTGAGTTAATGTGATGTTTTGTTTGTCACAATGATTCAAAAATCAATTATTATACCACAATATTGACTTTCTTGTTGTCTATTTTGTTTATCTTATTAAAATATTTTACACACCCTAGGTTATTCTAAATTGATCAAGAGTATAGAATTATTAGGGTGGTGTTATATGTGCACTAAAATTCCTATGAGGTCCATCACAATGTATGGGGTTCATTGCAACCTTTGATATATTCTGTGAGTTGTTGTGATTTTTTTCTTGTGGCCACAACTTAGTTTTGGTTTTCACCTAGTTATCATGATTCAAAACTTTGTTATAATCTTAGATCCTTATAGAATTATATATATTATGTGAGTTAATGTGATGTTTTGTTTGTCACAATGATTCAAAAATAAGTTATTATTCCACAATATTGACTTTCTTGTTGTCTGTTTTGTTTATCTTATTAAAATATTTTACACATCCTAGGTTATTCTAAATTGATCAAGAGTATAGAATTAATAGGGTGCTGTTATATGTGCACTAAAATTCCCATGAGGTCCATCACAATGTATGGGGTTCATTGCAACCTTGGATATATTCTGTGAGTTGTTGTGATTTTTTGCTTGTGGCTACAACTTAGTTTTGGTTTTCACCTAGTTATGATGATTCAAAACTTTGTTATCATCTTAGATCCTTATAGCATTATATATATTATGTGAGCTAATGTGGTGTTTTGTTTGTCCCAATGATTAAAAATCAGTTATTATACCACAATATTGACTGTTCTGTTTATTTGATTTTACAGTGTGATCTCTCCAGCATGGGTGGGGGTTCAACTTACTATATTGTTAATCACATAGTGTCAATTTTGTAAAAATATAATCTACAATAAGGACTAAGTGGGTTTTTTCTTTTGTAAGTTTTGTTTGGAATTGAAAAATAAAATAAAATTATAAAAGCTAAAATTATGTAGTGAGAAACATTGTTTAAAATTTCATAATAAAAAGTTGAGTAAGTTTGACATCATATAATTTGAAAAATTTTAAAAGCTAAAATTAGGTAATTAAAGATATGTATATAGTTTTTTTTTTGAATTGAAGAAAGAGTATGTATGTAGTTACAAACTATTACAATTAAGTAATTAAAGGTAAATTTAGTGTTATTTAAGAAATGAGAATTATGAACATTCATCATTATTGCTCAAGATAAATATGTCATGTGAAATAATTTGGAAATTTAAAAAGATCACATATTTTAAAAAATTTCATTATTAATTTAATTTTTTTATATATATTAAGAAATACTACTCATGAATAATAAAACAATTGTAACACAAATAATATATAACCAAAAAACCATTTATTTTTGGAATAATAAAATAGTTGTAACAAAAATAATATAGAACATGAAAAACTGTGGATGTATGAAATTTAGATACATTTTATTAAGTGAAATTTTAAAAGAATAATGGTTATAAACATTTAAAAATAAGTTTATCGAATAATTAGTTTAGATCTATATTATTGATGAGAGGGATCAATGAGGTTTGCATATCAAGACATTTGATCCCTCTTGGCTCATGGTAGATCTAGAGTTAGGTCATATTAATTTCCCTCTTTAGATAAACCACATTCCACATGCATACCATGAGTCAATACCATGGGTTGTTTTTATAGTTTAATAAATAATTTTATTAAATAATTAGTTTAGATCTATATTATTGATGAGAGGGATCAATGAGGTTTGCATATCAAGACATTTGATCCCTCTTGGCTATTGGTAGATCTAGAGTTAGGCCATCTTAATTACCCCCTTTACATAAACCACATTCCACATGCATACCATGAGTCAATACCATGGGTTGTTTTTATAGTTTAGTATTATTTTTATTTTTTATTTGACCTAGTTAAAATGTTCATTACAATATGTCAATATTTTTATTTAATTTACTTTTACTTTTATTTTTGTGTAATTTGACAAAGTCACCAAAACCTAAATTCAATAACTTATTAAAAAAAAAAAAACTAACATTATAAAAAACATATATAAAACTTTAACTTGTGAATCTAATGGCCTAAAACAAATTTTAAAAGAATAATGGTTATAAACATTTAAAAATAATTTTATTAAATAATTAGTTTAGATCTATATTATTGATGAGAGGGATCAATGAGGTTTGAATATCAAGACATTTGATCCCTCCTGGCTCTTGGTAGATCTAGAGTTAGGCCATCTTAATTTCCCCCTTTAGATAAACCACATTCCACATGAATACCATGAGTCAATACCATGGGTTGTTTTTATAGTTTAGTAAATAATTTTATTAAATAATTAATTTAGATCTATATTATTGATGAGAGGAATCAATGAGGTTTGCATATCAAGACATTTGATCCCTCTTGGCTCTTGGTAGATCCAAAGTTAGGCCATCTTAATTTCCCCCTTTACATAAACCACATTCCACATGCATACCATGAGTCAATACCATGGGTTGTTTTTATAGTTTAGTATTATTTTATTTTTTATTTGACCTAGTTAAAATGTTCATTACAATATGTCAATCTTTTTGTTTAATTTACTTTTATTTTTACTTTTGTGTAATTTGACAAAGTCACAAAAACCTAAATTCAATAACTTATTAAAAAAAAAATTAACATTATAAAAAACATATATAAAACTTTAACTTGTGAATCTAATGGCCTAAAACATTTCAATCGTCTAACATTTAATCAAATGGCTCATACATTGACACAGTGGCACTTAGGAAAGTTGTAGTTGTGAGAGTGGCAAATTAGTGTTGCCGAAGGTTGTCTCTGAGATTATTCCTCTATATTGGATGCATATCACTTTATTTTTAAAAGAATCTTAAACAAGATTTGAGTGTATGAGTTTTCCTTGGAATGAATTAAGGAGAGAAAGAAGGTATTTTGTCAGTGATTAACTTAAAAGTGGCCAAGATTAAAGAAGCATAAGTTTGGGTTTAAAATTTTTATATTTTCAACTTAATTATTAAAAAATTATAAAAATATTGAGAAATCAACACAGCTTTATTTAAATAATTTATTATTATTATTATTATTTTAATTTTATTATTTTTTTTTAAATTGAAACTCTACTTTCTTTATTGTCGAAAGTCAAAGGTTTTCCCAATTGCTTTCGGGAGGAGTTTACGCATTTTATTTTAATTGAAAGTTGAAATTTCCTCCAAAATGCTTAGTCGTTTTGACTTCGATAATAATTACAATGTAATTAATTCCCTCCAAATTGCTTGTGAGTCAAGTTTTGGCTTTGACAATAATCCCAATGCAATTATAACTCTGATCTTATCAACTTTCTTGGAATGAGTTAAGGAGAGAACGAAGGTATATTATTAATTAAATGGTTAATAGTGACCAATATTAAAAAACTAGAAGGTTTGGTTTTAAAGAACATTCATATTTTTAATATAATTTTAGTAATTAAAAATATATAGATTTTTTTTTTTTTGGTAAGTTAGACTAAACTATATTAATTTGAAGTAAACATTATATAGGTTATATGTTAAGTTGGTAAACTGTGCTTATCTAATCTCAATCTTCATTGCTTTCAAAGTGGTGCATGTATGGGGCTGTCTCTTTGGAGGAAACCAACCCTGTAATAACATCAGACGGAAAATTATAAAATGTGTCATGGCACTTGTGAAAGTAACAGTTCTATAATATGAGCTGAAATAACTAAAAACTAAAAAGAGTTGAGCGATCGCGCAATCATGATGTTCCTGCATCGTCCTCGGTGTCTGGGTCCTCCTCCTCGATACAACAATCGTACTCTTGCGCTATGGCCTCCTCCTCAGTAGTAGGTCAACGCTGAGGCCTAGAAGAAGGTGCACAAAGAATGGGAGAGACTGGGTACTCAACATCGAGTACTCGTGTCAAAATGCCCTCCGAGTTCATAATCCATACATCGGTGTCTTCCCTCACGACCTCCTGAACTAGAAGAGGCTCGATTTTACGGGGCGTGGGTTGCTCCTGGTGCGTGATGGTGGATTTCCTGGGTCCACTTATGCCCCTTTGCATTTCCTGAGCAGGGGCCTTCTCCTCATAGTCGCACGTAGGGCGCTGAGGAGCATCCCTAGCATGGCTGCTAGAAGAGGAGCCCTGAAATGATTCCAAACGTTTATCTGGCCCTCGTTAGTAGCGTCTAGGGAATGCGCCTCTTTGGCTGCTCCTGATTTTCCTTTGGTGCAAACGCGGAGCCATGGGAGAGTGAAGCAACAAAGGGGTAGGGGGTTGAAAGGTATTGGAAATTTTCTCTTTGGGGAGGGGGGGGGGGGTGATTAATACAAAAGTAGAGTTAGGAAGTGCTCAACTAAGTGCTATTGGGAAAGGTGGCACGCAGGTGGGGGCTGCGTAGTTGGGGGAGCTTGTTGTTGGGAGCGCGCAGTCGGAAAAAAATAGTAAGGTAGGGGGAGCCAAGGGGAGGCACGTAGTCAGGAAGGTGCGCAGCCGAGAGGGTTCCCAATGGCCTGGCAATGCGGGCAAGGCTGCGCAGCTGGTGGAGCACGTAAGTGGGCTGAAACTGAAGCAGAATGGCTAAGGGGGTGAGGAGGGCTTTGCAGACCAGAAGGAACATACTATGAATGACACAATGCGAAGTGCAGAGGGGCCTCCCTTTCTGTATACATGTGGCACAAGCGCAAATGCTATTCATTATTGTGACACGCTCTCAGGTGCATGTTGCGACAGTTCTCATGTGGTAGCATGTGCTTCGAGTTATGGCAGTGAATCATGTACATCCGGGAGCTCATTCAAATGATTGTAGAGGAGAGGTTCCACACCAGGTGGTTGTTGGTGTTGCGTATCTTCGTCATCACGTGCCTCCGTAGCCTCATGCGAATTATTGCAGAGAGGTGGTTCCACTTCAGGTGAAGGCGCGCGTTGCAAATCTTCGTCAGCTCGCACGTGGGAGGGAATGTTTTCATACGTGCGCGTCATGTCACCCGCATTCGGGGAAAAAATTATAGAAATATTGAGAAATCATCCTAACTTAATTATACAAAAAATCTAAATATTTAAGTACCATTTTATTTTTTATTTTTAGTGTTTAATTCTCTTTTAGGAATTAAAACTCCACTTTATTTGTCCTTTAAAGTGAAAAGTTTTTCCAATTGCTTTCAATGGAGGAGTTTACATATTTTATTTTAAATGAAAGTTGAAATTTCCTCCAAAATGCTTGTGGAGTAAAGTTTTGGCTTTGATAATAATCACAATGCAATTATAATTCTGATAAAAAGTCGGAATGCACTTCCTTAAAATGAAAAGTGGGAAATACATATAACTAGAGAATAAAATCATTTTCATCAAAATTAAAAGTTTGAAAGTCACTTTAAAAAAGTGTTTAAAGCCCATCGATGCAAATCTAATATGTTTCTGGTTATTAATTGAGTGCATCTACTTATTCTCAAAGTTCACATTTCACTTTTCCATTTTATTAAAGCTATTTCTATTTCCAATAAGTAAAATCTTGTTTATATATATATTAGACAACTGAAAAAATTAATGAAGCATATGGTTGAGGCTCAGTAGAGAAAAAACCAGGGCGACCATAGGGCAAAACTCTGGTTAGTAGTGTTGAACAGTGAAAGACGAGCACATGGAAGGTTGATGGAGGGGCAAGGTTTAACATATGATGGAGGACAACTGCCAGTTAGCATCCCAATGTCAACACTTGGAAGCACTCGATGAGGCCCTGGGAATGGTGGGTCTTTCGGGCTTTCTCCTCCTTTTTCAACATGTTTCGTTCTTCCGGTGATAGTTTTATTCTCTGCCAAAAGGCTGGTCTTCCTATCAGGTGGAGGAGTTAACACGAAGGAGGTGCATTGGAGGAGTTAACACGAAGGAGGTGCAGTAACATCACGTTTTTTGGTGAGTGGTTACGGTTACCTATTCTCTCAGGTTATTCTGGTTACTGTGATAATTGTTTTAATGGGCTTGGTGATTACTGGGGAGGTTACGGTCACGGGTCTACTGTTGGAACATTTTTTACTATGCTTTGTTGGTATTACTAGGTTGGTGTTTGGTTGTTGGGTCTCAAGGTTAGCAATATGGTTAAACAAGCGATTTTTTCGACCTGTAACCAGTAGCGAAGGATATTTTGTTAGTTTGGAGGATGGAGCCAACAAAGCAGAATCTGGCGAAGCTGGATCTTCCACCTAGGTATCGGGGGGGGGGGGGGCTGTCGTTAAGCTAAGGTGGAGCCCGGTGGAGGGTTTTATTCCATTGGAGGATTTTGACTCGGCCGTGCCCATAAATGTCTCTGGTCCTGAAATAAAACTGCTGGAGGGTCAACATGAAGTACTTTTGTCGGAAGATGGAACAATTAGTTTCTCTGAATGTCCTCAAGTAAGTTTAGTTTCTTCATTGAAATCATCTATTCCTGTTTTTCCTTATTGGGGCTTGGAGGATATTGTGTATGGCGTTGGTTTAGGCTCAAAGGAGGGTTTAAATATTTCTTCACTTTCGGGGTCAATGCTGAGGCTTTGAGAAGTCTTGTTTGTGAGCTTGGTTGGGGGGTTTGAAAAATTGTTTCAGAGTGTCGGGTTTAGGTTTGTTCCTCTCCTGGTGGTTATAGAGCGGGTTAGTGAAGGGGTTAAGGGGGCTGTTTAAGGGGTTAAGGAGGGTTTCGGTAGCATTATCTATGGAGAGGTGTCAAGGGTTATTTCCAGACAACTGGAGGTACTAAGGGATTTTCTAGGGGAAAATAGTGAAAAGCAAGTGACAAAGAAGTGGGTTAATCTCTCAAAGCAACATGAAGGGGCACAAGCATGTCCTCCTCCTCTTTGTGGCAGCATAGTAGTAGGTTTGGAGCTGGGGAGAGGGGTTTCGGGTCCAAAATAAATAGAGGAAGCATCAAACGAAGCGGTTCACACCACAAATATATCGATGCAATCAGGAGGTCATGCAGGGACTAAGTGCAAGAAAGGGAAGGCAATAAAGGAAAGTCCTAAATGCCTAAATTTGTTTTTTGGGGTCGATATCATATTGACGGTGTGATGGCTGCGTCAAAATCTATTCTAGTGGGCAAAGCGAGAGGATATTTTTTCTCGACATAGTATATCTCTAAATGGATAAAGAAGTGGAAGTTATAATGTTATTGAATGGTTGGTTTATGCTCAAGTTCCAGAATTGTGAAACCATGGAATGGGTCATGGATAGAAACTCGGGTTTCGGCATATCGCCGATTCTTTTTAAACAGTGGTTGCCAATGTTTGATTCTAACCGGGAAAGACTGAAAGAAATACATGTGTGGGTTCATCTTCCTACACTCTCACCACATTTCTGGAATATGGATGTTTTTCAAGCTATTGGGAATAGCCTTGGCACATTTTTGGATGAGGATATGTTGTTCTTGGAGACTAGAGCTTGGAATATTTCACGCATATTGGTTCGCCTTGCTCCTAGGGAGGGTTTGATTGCGAAAATCTTGTTACATATGGAATGTCACACATATTTACAATTGATTGATTACGAACA
This sequence comes from Pinus albicaulis, assembly GCA_034641835.2. Taxonomy (NCBI): domain Eukaryota; kingdom Viridiplantae; phylum Streptophyta; class Pinopsida; order Pinales; family Pinaceae; genus Pinus; species Pinus albicaulis. The sequence goes on along the minus strand of CM076583.1, from coordinate 1,110,313,277 downwards.
CCTTTCATTTTTGTGCCATAGGTGTCACAAGCATGGTCACTTGGCCAGGGATTGTCCTATTGGCTTTAGTCGAAGGCATAGAAAAATGGGGGGGACTAAGCATGGTCCTCGGGCCCAAGTGGAACAGGTTTCCTAGGAGGCGGTTGGCGGTAATCAAGATCAGGGGGAGGATGTGAATATACAACAAGAGGAGGGGTCACTACCGATGGAAGGTATGAAGGCTCCTATATAACAACACGAGCCCAATCCTGAGGGCGGCATAAATTAAGTGCAGGACGGGGAAGCTCTTGCCGATCCTGCATCGGATTTGGCGGGTACTGCTCCTTGCCCCTCATCTTCTATTGTAAATTCTCTTGATCATTTATTATATTCTATGAAGACGCCTGGTCCTTCCAGGAAAAATGTAAATGAGTCTTTGTGCATTAGTAACCTCTCCCTGGCCATGGATAGTATTATAAGTACAATTCTGAAACTCACTATGGACACTATCCCATACAACCTGAGACCCAAGGAAAAAAAATTTGATGGAGGTTGAGACCTATGGTGGTTTGGGGATAAATCATACCCTGGATAAATTGAAGTGGATTAGGGGTCATAAAATAGATATTTCCAAAGCTCAACTTAGGGCCATGCTTCATATTGTAGATAGAAAGCAACTTTCCCTAAAAGGGGTGCTTAGAGAAGCGTAGTCCCTTGAAATTATGAGTAAATTATTGTGTTGTATTTTAATTATAGAGGTTTAGCTATTGCCCCTAAAAAACTAACTTTAAAAGCTCTTCTCCTCAACTATATACTAGATGTGTTGTATTTTAATTATAGAGGTTTAGCTATTGCCCCTAAAAAACTAACTTTAAAAGCTCTTCTCCTCAACTATATACCAGATGTGTTATTGCTTCAGGAGACCCTAGGCGAGGGTGACCTGGTTTCAGATAACCTTTTGAAAATTCTCCTGGGATGGACTTTTGTGACTGTTGATGCCAGAGGGATATCAGGTGGATTGGCGATTGGTCTAAAAAACAATGCCATAAAGCTTAATAATTCATGGACCTCTGAGATGCTTATAGGTGTAGAATTTTTTTCCATGGAGTTAGGCACTGCAATCACCGTTGTGAACATATATGGGACTTTCTTGGAACGGGTGCCTTTATGGAATAACCTTCTAACAAAATCATATATGAAAGATGAAAATTTGGTGGTTGGTGGGGACCTTAATTTCTCTCTGGGGATGTCGGAAACTTGGGGTCCTCTAGCTCGTGCTGATCCATTAGTTGATTTTTCTTAACAAGTTAAGGGAAGGTCGACTCATTGATTCAAATCTTATAAAAATTTCACCTACATGGAGGAATAATTGCGTGGGGGAGGCTCGGGTGGCAAAAATATTGGATCGATTTCTACTTAATGAAGATCTGGCTAGCAGGATTCCGAGGTTTAGACAATGGGTGGGCTCTGGGGGGGAATCAAATCACTCTCCTATTTTTCTGGATTTAGTTGGCCCCAACAAGAAACCGGGTTCCCCTTTAAAATTTAATGTAGGATGGTTAAGGTAAGAGGACTATAATAGGTTGGTGATTAATACATGGATGCCTATGGATAGGGTTGAAAATACCACACATGCTTAGCCTTTTGTAAACAATCTAAAAATCCTAAAAAAAGCAACAATCCTTTGGGAAAAAGAGAAGTCTAATAAAGAATCAAGGGAACTTCGAGCCATTGGGGAGGAATTATAACATATGGAACGTTAGGGGTCTGAAGGATATGTGGATGATGAGAAGATGGATTGGATCAAGACCCTGGAAATGTAGAGGAGGAAAATATTGCTGAACAATAAAGAGTTGTGGCGTTTAAAGAGCCGAGCTATATGGCTCTTAGCTGGTGATGAAACCAATTTTTTTTTTTTAAATTGTGCTAAGGGGAGAAAAAATCAAATACTATTTAGGAATTGGAAAGCCAGAGGGTGGTGTTGCCAAATATTTTAATGAATTAGTCAATATGGGTAAAAATAATTTCAAATCCATTTTCGATGTTCAGGAGGGTGCCATGATTGGGGAAGTGATTAGAGTGGCTCAAGTGTTTCCTAGGTATGATGAGGAGGTGGATAATGAACATCTCATGGCTCCTGTAATGAGTAAACAAGTCGAACACGTCCTGAAAGTGATGCAAATTGAAAGAAGTTATGGGCCAGATGGTTGGACTGTGGAATTTTTTCAACACTTTTTCAAGTTGACGGGAGAGGCCGTTATTGATGTGGTGGATGAATCCAGACAAAAAGGAACAATTCATGATCCCTTCGACTCAACGTTACTGGCCCTCATTCCCAAATCTGATTCCCCTTCATCATTTGATGATTAGAGGCCTATTTTATTATGCAATTGTATATACAAAATCGTTGCAAAAATTATTGCAATCAGATTAAAACCATTATTGTATTGTAATATCTCTAAACAGTTAATCAAACCACATTGAAATTCTTCAGTCGGTTTCTAGGTATTAGCTTTAGGTCAATTGTTACCAAACCATCTATAGTGTCGTTATGTGTTCAAGAGACAGTTCAAATAAACCATTCATTGCAAACATTTCTCTCCATTCGCGTTGACCATCCATGAGTCAATCCTTGCAAATATTTCTTCAAAACTTGATCTAATGGTTTCGTGTCGTGGGATTTCCTATGACGGGTAACTTTCTATCGACGAAAATTCATCATCTAGAAAGTTGATCTAGAATCCTATCAGTACCTTGGGATCTGCATGCCCTAATGGCATGTTTCTCACCTTCGACGACAGGGTGCATCATTAACCTTTCGATAGAATGATTCCGTGAAGCCTTCAACTGCAAATCATTCATTCACACTTTGTGGATTGTATTGAGTACTTTGAGAGCCATTTTCATTATTGGTGGTTTGTCTCACACTTGTTAAAAATTTACATCATTGACTGGTAATGAAGTGGTTTCTACCATGTTTGACTTTGACACAATCAATCGCATGGATAGAATTGTACTAGTTCGGGAAGCGGAAATCAAGACCCTGGATCTAGTTTCCACCATCCAGGCTATGAGGAGTTTTATTATTCATGATACAATAGACAACTTATGACAGATGGCTGCACCCATGCTATGTCTACTATTGATATAATGATTAAAATCATTTCTGTACCAGAATATTTAGTTTGTTTTGATCTGAGTATGGGAATGCCTACCTCAACGATGATATATATATATATATATATATATATATATATATATATATATATATATATATATATATATATATATATATACATGCTTGCATTGAATGTTTTTACAGGTTTTTGACCGGTGTGTCCGCAATCCAATCCTCAAAATGATTAAGCACTTCACTCTTCATAATAACCTCAGACTTCGTACTTTAGGGGGAAATCTGTTACACGTTATTTTTCCACCATGACATTTGACTGTCCATATAGGTCCATCACTACCTATATTATGCTCCTTTATAAGTCAAAAACCCTAATGTTCATAAACCAAGTCTTGGAATTGGAGAAAAGCTCATTAAAACCCTTAAAGATTCTAACTCCGCACTTTTCCTAGCCTTTTCATGCGGGTTCGCGGATACTTGTTCTATAGCCCGCGGAAGCTCTCGCATGTTCTGCTAATAAAACCCGCGGACCTCCGTAAAAAATTGAATTAAAGAAAAAATAAATTCTAGAAGCCTAGCTGGGCGAATATTCTCCCAACTGGAAGCTTCTAGAGCTGCGATCAGTTCAAGTTTTATCCCTCCACTCCTGGAGCTTATCCCTTGGTCTATGGAGCTCAAATCCATTCATGAGAGGAATCCATCCCCCTATTCATGGAATTGAAACTACCTCCATTTCCATATAAATTGAGCTCAAGTTTCAGGTTGAAGGGTAGATTGTAGATGGTAGCTTGTATAAGGTAAATGTTGAAGAAATTCTAAAGTGATAATACTCTCTACACTAGTTGTTGTTGGCATGAGAATGATCACACCCTTATGTCCTTAACTCCATTCTGGTTCAAAGAGAGGGAGGCTTATCAAACTGAAGGAGGAACGATTTTTCAGGACCCCGGGAGAAACTTGTACGACATCAAGGCATTAGGTTGTAAAGTTACTCTTTTCATTCAAGATAATAAATATGGATCTCCTTTTCTCATTGAGTTATTCTTATGCTTATTTGAATAATTCAATACTTTGATTCATTGATCACTAAGTTAGATTATTTGTTCTTAATTATTATATGTTGCAGGTTCTTTTAATTCTTTTGTCTATCTTTGATTGCAGGTTCTGCTTATTGGAGAAGCCTTTTTGGAGCGACTGGATAAAAGACTACACCAAACATTGGATTTCAAGGTAGGGGCATGTCCTCTTTCTTTGTTTATAATAATTATGAATTGCAAATAATCTAGAGAAAACGATTTAAATTGGATGTTTGTTTCTAGCTGTTCGTAGAATACTAGGGAGATCACTCTTGTCCGCAAGAAGGATTAATCCACATAACACATGGTTAAAACAATCATTCCTTAAGCAAACAAATGGAGACAAATTGTACATGTTTTTATTACTAAAAGGACACTTAACACAACAGAACTAATACACTCCTTTCAGATCAAGTTGGTATCAGAGCTAGAGTTTAATCTCTGGTGTTTTTGTGTCCAAATATTTGTTAACTGTTTGCAAGGGTTTTCATGCTTACTAGGCTCAAGCTTAAGAGAGGAGAAGGCAAATTGGTGGAAGCAAGAGGTTCTCAAAGTGAGCCACAGAAAAGGAGGGAAATATTGCCACATTATCCACCACCTAGTTCACCTTCAAGGGAAGCAGAAGAAGCAATAAGTATACCTCTAGGAGAAGAAGAAACCCATGAAGAGGTGGATCCCAAAGAAGAAGAAAGAATTTCAGGAAAGTATTCCTTGACATGATTGAAATGGTGAGAGTTATTTATCAAGAAAGTAATGACAGACTAGAAGGAGAAGGATCCAAACTTCACAAGTAAGGTCAAGGATCATGAGGAGGTCACAATGATGAAGATAAATAAAAGAAGAGCAATGGAGGAAATGGAAACAATGGAAAGTTGGCATCATCACCCTCATCTTCATCCTCATCATCCTCTACTTCATCTTTAGTACATCAGCCATATAAGTCAAAGAACATGGGTAAAATTCCTTTTCTAAAACTTGATGTTAAGTTTGAATTTCCAATGTTTAATGGTGAAGTTAATGCAGAAAAGCTAGATAATTGGATTAGGCAATTGGAGGTCTATTTGAGAATCCAAAAATTTCATGATGATGATACCAAAATCCAACTAGCTTCATTGAGAATGGAAGGTGCAACACTTGTTTGGTGGGAAGCTAAGACAAAGGAGGAGATCAAAAAGCATGGTAAGATTATTCTATCATGGAGTGATTTAATTACTGCAATAAAACAACAGTTTTATCCATTAGCTCACATGCAGAAAGCCATAATGGACTGGAAATTTTTTAAACAGTTGAAAGGACAAAATGTACAAGTGTATACTCAAGAATTTAGGAGAAGAGCTCTATTAGTAGGAGTATATTTGCAGAGCCAAGACACTTTTCTCAAGTGTATAGGAGGCTTACATACCTACCTAAGACATACTATCCTCATGTTTAACCCTACAAGCCTAGATGAAGTCTGTGTACAAGCCACACATTTAGAGGCAAGGGGAAAACAAAACTTAGATGAGAATGAGGAAAATGAATTTAAAGGTAAATGGAAGAAAAAGAGAAATGAAAATATCAGAAAAGAGAAGGGAAAATTCTTCTGCAAACACTGTTCTAAAATTAGCCATGATGAAGACCATTGTAGGAAACTTCATCCAGAGTTGAAACCAGAAAGTTTTAAAGCCAAAGAAAAAGGCAAGGAGAAAGGAAAAACTGTTGCAATAGCTGAACAAGGCCTAGGGTCAGATTCAGGAGATGAAACAAAAATCATAGCTATGGGACTAAAGAACGTGAAGGGGAAACAGATTGAAACTAAACCCAATTCTAGTATGTTTAACTGTCACATACAAGCTCCAAATGAAGAAGAGAGAATTGAACTGTTTCATGTGAGGGTAATTTCCAAACATACCAAGGTTGACACATTGTTTGACAGTGGGTCACAAGCTAATTTAATCTCTGAAGACTTGGTCAAGAAACTTAATCTTGAGACCATTCCACATCCAAAACCATATCCACTTGGTTGGATTTTTAAGGATGCAAATTTACAGGTTTCAAAGAAGTGCATATTGTGCTTTGAAAATACTGCACATTTCATTGACACAATTGAATTAGATGTTGTTCTGCTTGATATAACATGTATGGTGTTGGGAAATCCTTACTTGTATGACAGGAAAGCAATATTCCATCACCATGAGAACAAATACCATTTATTCAAAGATGGCAAGGAGTATATTGTGAGAGCTCATCGTAAAAAACTAGACACTTATTTAGTTAATGCCCGACAAATGAAGAGGCTAGTCAATGCAAGCTAAAAATTGACATTGATGATGATTAAACAAAGAGATGTTTTACATCATCCTTTTCAAACAAATGTTGATGTATGTAATGAGTTGTTTCAGTTTGAAAGCAGGTTGTCTTTGAGAGAATATGACAAGCAGCTGCAGCAGTCAAAATTGGTGTTGAACGGTGCTGAAAACAAGGTGTCAGTGCAAGAAGTTGCAAAGGTAAAAGAGAGGGAAAAACAACTTGGCAAAGAAGGCATATGGTTCAGGAATGTTCATTGCTGGTTTCCAAAAGGCATGGTACAATGGCAAAGAAACTTGGTTAAGAATCGACACAAGTTCAAGGAAAAAGCAACAAAAAATCCCCATAAGCACAGAGTGCAAGGTGAGAACAATTCCAAGTTTCCTTTGATTATAGACCAATGTAGAAACAAGATGTTTACTACAAAGTTAGGTTGTTATTCTGTAAGTTCAGAAAATGTGCAGCATGACAGTGTCAAAAACAACAATGTGTGGTCAACGAAATCAAGGAAAAACTTGTCTTTTCATGAAAAGCTCCAATTAATGAAATTAGGGAAATTTCAGTGGATAAATATTGGAAGAGTGGGGACACAGTCTCCTCATCTTCATGTTCAGTAATCCAGGTATCTTTTGGGGTCCAAAATCTTCCCAGTAGGGAGATGTGATTAGGAGATCATGTGTTATGCTCAAAATTGAAAGTACTTGAAACAGGTCCGAGTGATCGAAAATGTCTCGTCGTTGCGATTTTGACACCGTGAACAGTTCGAAAAAAGGATGTCGTATGAGGAAGATACTCGTTCTGTCCATTTTCCCAAACAACAAAAAATTTATGACTGTATGCCCAGTGAGCATGCAAGTACAGTCAACAGGTATATTCTGGGGAATATTCCATTTTTATCCAACCAACCAGATTGTGCCACGTGGGATGTGGGCCATTTATTTTTGGGGTACGGAGATGATTTCCTGACCACTGATGTGTTTTGATAAGAGTCAATGGATGAGCGACACGTGGAAAGCCCAGAGGCTGCCATGTGTCCTCAGGAGTCTTTTGTAAAATTTTATGGAGTCGGGGTTCGACCTCGCAACCTCCGGCCTACCCGCGAAGTCCTCCGACCACCTCGCCTACTGCTTGTCACTTAACATACCCGATTTATTATATGGTGTTAAAGTTTCGAAGTTGGGGGAGGGGACCGCCAGTGGTCCCAACCCGTTGGTGGCCCCACAAGCTGGTCACATGATATATATTTTAACCTGACATCAAAACGTAACCGGCGGCTTAAACATTTATCTCGACGGTCAATGCGTAAGACGTTCGCATGCAATGCGGTAAATTTAAGGTTACATTAAAGTGGCAGTTGACAGGTTTGATGGCCGACTTATCCAGTGGAATCTATGCGATCACATGACATGGGGTAAGGGATTTCAACATCATGGTTATCGGAACCGTGACTCCCAGTTCCGTCCATTATGTAGAGTTTTCAAACTTTAAAACTGCATGGTTAAAGGTGGAGGGTCGGCTTGTGACCACTCTGCCCTAACCATTTCACTTTAATTCAAACGGTTTATACTTGCGAGAGTTAGAGCGCACCCCTAATTTTAGGGTATTTCATCAATTTAACTCCAGTTAAGTGTCTGTCTCCACTTTTAGTGGAGCTTTTCTAGCTGTCATTGGGAAAAATGCACGGGGAGGTCAATTTTCAACCAATTTTGGTGAAACAAGAGTCTACCTAGACTAATTTGAGCATTCTGGAGCCATTGGTGTAGAGAAAATAGCCATTAGAGGCATGTAAACACATGTAATTTTCAATTTTGAGCATAATGAAAAAGAGGGACATGCCATTGGGAGTTGGACCAGCAGATGTAGCCCAGGAGTGGTGAACTGCTTCATCATGCCTACTGTGTAAAACTTATGTGTGATTGTTTTTCTCTGTTATACACTAATGTTCAGTGTTTTTAAGGCTTATTTTCATGATTAAATTTCAATAATTCATCTATATTTCAAGGTTAAAACACTCATTCGTTAAGCAAACAAATGGAGACAAATTGTACATGTTTTTATTACAGAAAGGACAATTAGCACAACAAAACTAATACACTCCTTTCAGATCACATATGGTAAAAGATCTTCAGGATTGAAACATTTTCCAAGACAAATATTTGACATAATGCACTAAGAATATAGTCCAAGTACACAACACTCTAACATATAAGAAGTAAACCATGTAGAGAGAATAGGTTAAAATTAACCAACCTCCCCTAAGCAAAAAACCTTCTCAAAATCACACCACTAACCATACATCAATGACATATATCATTTCCATGAAGTTTCCATAACACATTGGAAAAAGTAAGTGTTTTCATATAAGCCATGTGCATGACAAATGGTTGAGTATCTGTGATTATATCCATTGCAGGTAATTGAGTTCAATGCTAGACTAAATACAGGGGTCACGAAGGAGTTTTTAAAGCCCTAGGAGTCCTTTCATACTACTAGGGTTTTAAATCAGGTGCCATGGAGGTTGTACCCACAACTATATCCTTTAATTTCATACCACCATGTCACCACCAACAAGCAACAAAATCGAGTATCCATGTCATCATCACTAGACCTACCATGGGGATATTCAAAAGCTTGAGCAGAGACCATGGATTTGAGGAAAATATTATTACCCAAAGTTGTTGAGCTAACCACACTCCACTTGATGCTATTAAATGAGATAGATAGTAGGGAAGCTATACCTTCATGTTTCCATCACAATAACCCCAATTTTCATCATCATTAGAGCTACCATGGGGATAATCAAAAGATTGAGCAGAGACCATGAATTTGAGGAAAATATTATTATTTTTGGGCTAACCACACTCCACTTTATGCCATTGAATGAAATATATAGTGGGGAAGCCAGAATGTCATGTTTCCATCACAATAAGCTCCATTTGAATACAAGCTCAATCAAAGGACCATAAGACCAAAGAGGAAACCTAAAGAAATATGCCAACTAGTTTCCATCCACACCAAAACCCTCAAAACTAATCTCAATCTATTTTCCATACTAGTCACATCGTTGAAGCCGTGATACTCAAAATGTATTCCACTCTTATCAAATATTAAGCATAAACATTTTTTATATGGTATGCTAACATATCAATTTGAATAATTAAATAATAATAATAATAATATATATATATATATATATATATATATATATTATGAACTACCATAATTTTTATATTGCTAGTGGTGGTTAAGATTTTCATTTCCAAGTTGATAAATAAAAGGGGATGGTCAAAGGAGAACAATTGTAATACAAGGATTAAACAAGGTTGTCTTCTATCGCCTACTAGTGTTTGTGCTTTTGTAAAGTTAGAGGATTTCCTAGAGGAAGTAGGTTGTGCTGGAACCATGTTGGTAGTATTAGTCATCCTCATCCTATATGTGGATGATATTGTCCTTTTAGTAAGGTTCCCCTCTATTCTTAATAAGTGGCTTAAACTTCAAGATTTATGTAAAACATTACGATGTATATAAATGTAGATAAACCAAGTTAATGATCATTAAATTGAAACATGGTACATGCCATGAATTTGTTTATGATAAGAACAACTTGGAGTAAGTGATTTTTTATAAGTATTTGGTTATGGGGAAATATAAGGTCCTTTTCAACACCCTTGTGTAACCAAATTAAAAATAAATAAATGAAAACAATGTGTTTTTATATTAATAAAAAGGGTGTTGTGGTTTAGCCAGATAGTAGATTACTTTGTTTTTATGAGGTCCATAGGGACAAAGAAAAATAGTTCCACGTCAAGATTCTCTTGCTTACAAAGGAGTGATGATAATGATTTCTAGCAATTTACATAAGTATAAATCCTACAACAACAACCTAATGTTAGTAAAACTATGAAATATATGGAAAAATTAGAGAATATTATGACTACCAACTTCCAAGAATCTTGCCCCATTGCTTCATAATGTTGTTGCACTGTATTATATTTTATACTTCTTCAATTTCTAGCATAGGCCATAATTAATTGATTGAAATCTCTTGAATCAACATGTTCACTCTAGTTTGTGCATCTAAGAAAGGAAAAATCTTCTTGTAGTTCCAATATCCTTTGGTTCAATTGAGTCAATGTCTTTAAAAAAAATTCATTCTGTAACCTACTTTGATGTTCACAAGCTTGCAATTTCCTTACAATTTAATCAAATGCTTAGTATGTTTGGAAAAACAAGGCATTCCACACAAGACAAACACCTCAAGTAACCACTCACACAACCAAATTAATAAAGATAATAACATATTTTTACATGGTTAAAATATTGTAAGAGAGAAGTACTATAAGACCCCATCCAATGTTGCCACTTCAAGCAATACATTACTGCAAAAAAATAATAATAAAAAAATAAAATAAAATAAAAAATTGTATATAAGGGTTTTTCACAATTGATCATCAACAAATGACCCTCCACTCTTTTTAAGTAGATATCATGGACCAATTGGGTGTTAATCCATAAATAAATATACATTAGTATTGACGATAATATGAGTGACCGAATCATTGTACTTGTAGAACATACCGTGACTGTCAAATTACATATCTACAAATGCGTTGTAATGCATAATAAAGAAGCAAATTTTTACTTAATGGCACATTAGACCAAATTGATCTTAACTAACTTCCTAAAAACCCCCCTTAAGGACAACTTGGGATAGGATTGAAGGATGTACAAAGGTGAGACAATATGAGAATAAAGGAGGTTTTAGATGTTATCTCACCTTAGTAACAACTTTGTGAACTCCTAAATAGATCAAAGTTTGGAAAAATTCACTTCTTTAGGAGGTTGTGTGAAAATGTTTGTAACTTGATCAACTATGGGGTAAAAGAGGAATTCAAGAACAAGATCATGAATGAGCTTTTTGATGAAGTGCATTTGTAGCTCAATATTTCTATGCTAATGTTGAATTGGATTTTTGTGAAGCTTGGTGGCACTCTAATTGTCATCCAAGATGGGGACCATACGTTGTTGCTAGAATCCAAATTATAAAAGGATTTTTCAAATCAATAATGTTTCTTGATTTGCACTGGTACTCTACTTATACTAAATAAAGAGAAAAATCCTATTATTTATTGCAAGCCCAAGTGATAGGTTCAGAACCAAGACTTAAAACATAACCTATAATAGAATTTTGATCATTAGAGTTGTCAAACCAATTGAATTAGTGAAACCAACCAACAAAAGGGGTCCCATCTAAACTATAATGCATCCAAAATTGAATTGTATCATGTATATACCGAAGTATCCTTTATGCTACTTTTCAGCGACTTTAACAAGGTGTTTGCATATACAAGGAAATGAGACTAATAAAAAAGGAAATAATAGAAACGTATGAGTTATATATAAGAGGATACACACTAACTGGTGGTACAAAGTGTAATCAACTTTGGGTGTAGTATAAGTAAAAACAAGTTTATCTCCAAATTGGAGGGAGAAGGAATATGTTTACAATATTCCATGTGAAAGCAACAAAGAAGGTCACATGATTACTTGTATTGGGAAAGAAAAAGACCTTATTTGGCTTGCAATACTTGGAGGCCAACGAAATAACACAAACATCCTAAGTTTGTCATTTCAAATTTCTTCTCAAGGTTGGATTTCACACGGGTTAGAAGTTTAGGGTCACTACTAGTATACCATCAGATTTGGAAAAAAAGGTTATATCTTAGGTAAACAAAAACCTTTTCAATGAAACAAAAAATGTTTCCAACTAAAAATAACACTCTAAACATAATGGAATAATTTGATCATTCCAGAAATGCATATAAATAACAGAACTAATAAATGCGACAATATAGGTTCTATCTCTCGATTAACAATGAGAGTGGATCTTCAAACAACTTTCGTACCACTTTTGAGAAAATAGAGTATTCCACAGAGGAAAAACACCTTAAGTAACCAAACTAGATAAAATATCACATGGCTAAAACCTTCTAAGCATGAAACAATCCTTGCCTTAGCCAATGTGGTCACAAGAGGAAATAAATTAATGAAAAAAATATTCCACATAAGTGAGTTTCTCAGAATTGATCATTAACAAATGAATCTCCATGCTCTTAAATAGAGATAATGGAACAATTAATTGTTAAGCCACTAATCAATAGCAATTAGTACTGAGGAGAATATGAGTTGTCAGATCACTCTGTCTCTAGAACATATCATGACCATTGAATTATATAACTACAAATGCATATTAAAGAAACACACTTTTTCTTGAAGATGCATTCGACCTAGTTGATCTTAACTAGCTCATAAGAATTTAAACATCCTAACACACTATTCTCGTTAATTTTATCCTCATGCACTTGAAGAACTCTTGCTACTTATTTTTTATCCATTCTAGACACCAAAATGATATAGAATTACATTGTGTCACAAGCCTTTAAAATATGAATGAAACTCACCTAAAATTACCAAATTTTGTGCAAATTTCCCTTATACGTACATGAAATTAGTCCCATGAACAATGCTCAAAGAATTTTTGTAGAATAGTCTAGTCAATAGAGCCAAAAAAACAAAGAAAAAGAAAAAACCCAATAAACAAGTTGTGATAACACCCAAAACAAACCATGACAATGAAGGTCAAAGAAGATTGTGTTTCACACTACAAATTATAGAAAATTATAGTAATAAATTGAGTGAAATATCACCTAAGCTTCAATAATAAAAAAATGTATTGGAGAAGAAAGGGAATCAAAGCATCCACTATGCCCATGACCCCTAAAATTTTTCGACCCAAATCACATTATAACACCTGCACAATGTAAAATTCTATCCCTAACTTTAAATCATAACTCATGTGTCAATTGGAGCATGTGCATTTGGGTGCAACATCTCTTCATGATAATGGTTGAGCTTAGGAGCGATACTCACATGTGCTTGACATGCGGTTTTATTCGAATAGTTTCACTTGGCATGACGTGAATTGCTATTAAAGGAATAGATTGAAATTGGGATGAGTCATTGATCCTTAAAGTCCCAATTTTTTTTTTATAGACTTACTGGCTAAAATTCCTTCCTCCTTGTTTTGATCTTGTAAGATTTGGAAAATAAAATTGTTTTAAAGGGTGTCACTTCTTGCTTTACTCTTGAGAGGATCAAATAAAATATAATGTTTCTCAAGATTTGATCTTTGGTTATTGCTTGGATGACAATTGAAGATTCTCCACTCACTATTATTGATTGAAATGTCAAGTTATGGTTAATTTTAGACCTTGATGAGATATTCTATACCCCTAGTCAACACCCTTGCCATCCAAGTATTTGTGTATGGTTGTGAGGTTTTTGGCTATATTATTTCTAGGGAAAACTTGATAAACTCAAGCAAATCCATAAATGGTTTTATAAATATAAATGATGTTGAAATTAAGTACAATTCCCTTTCTTCGATTATCCTTTTAGAAGTTGAGATTACTCCCATTGAGATTAAGGGCGTGATTAGGTATTTAATGTATATGTAAAAAATAATTAACATGAAGAATGAGAGGCTTCCTTTCACTAATTCAAACATCAATACATGTCTCTTAAGGCTCAAAATAGGTTGGAATAGAGATGCAATCTCTTGGTTAAATCATCAGGGGATAATTGAGGAGGATGCAGGTTTTAACATTGTACAATTAATTGCTACAAATAGATTCTTAATATAAAGAGAAAATATGCAATGGAACACGCACACACACACACACACTTACATTAACACATAGATTTTCATCTTGGAAATCTGAATTCAGAAAACTAGAAATATTTTTCAGTAGATTCACTCTTGACAATATTACAGTACAATATGTATATCCAGAGGCATCATAAGTTGTTAATCCATTTATCCTGGATTCGAACACAACTGTGGTTCCTTAACCAAAATTAAAAAACCATGAGATAAACCACTATGATCCACAATGTTGAGAAATCTAGGGGCAACAATATAAGTGATTTCTCTTACTTGTGATAACTACTTGTGAGTACTTTTTAATTTTATTACTAATGTTCTTCTTTAGCTTTATTATTATTGTGTTATCTTCATCAAATAGCTACCAAAACATAACGCACAATGAGACAAAGGACACAAGATATAGGTTATCAACCAAGGCCAAAACCTCTACAATCTTAAGAGGAAAACCCACCAAATTTTTCTTCTTATAAAATATTCAATTGACGAATTCCAATACCTAGACCCTTGAATTACAACCCCTCCAAGATCAAGACAAACCCTGCTTAAAGTCAAAGTCAATTTCTTCTTTCATTCTGCTTAATCTTTAACCCTAATTCCTTCAATCTTGGTTTGAACCATTCAGCCTTCCTTCCTGAAATTATCAACCCTTTGCAGTTTATTGTCCTTTTCACACATGTGACAAGATTAAGGCTTCTTTAAACCTCTTTTTCCTTCTCTAGACTTGTGCTAGTTTCTTAGTGAATTCAGCCTACCATATAGATCATTTCCTTGCTATAATTCAGTCTACTTAAGGTGACTAGAATTCTGATTTGTAGCAGAAGAATGTGCCCTATTTTCCTCACACGTGTGGAGAGAAAATAATCCAAAAACAATTTAGAAATTAGTCCTTCGCTACTTCGCTCCTTTTCTCCTTCTTCTGATCGAGTTTCAAGTGTGAGAAGTGTGTATTTGAGAGAGGCCGATTGCTTCCTTATATAGGCTTCTTGTCCCTTGAAATAAGGCCGACTCGTCACTGATTACAGTCAACTTGTTGCTTAAGTAGTCGTATTGATTGACATCCATTGACTTGATCTTGGAGGGTTATTTTGAATCTTTCTTCTGACTCAAGTAATTTTCTTACAATATGTAACATGCACAAGAAGGGTATTTCATACATGACAATGACTCCCTAGACTTGTAGACTCAATGATAAGCCCTAGAAGCTCTCAATGGGAGCTTAATATAAAAGTAAATTCTCTCGAGCCTGAAACCGATGCCTCAAGATAGATAATAATAAATTGAATTTTCTTATTACATTAAATACATAAAATCCTGATTACATCTGTCATTATGAAGACCAAACCTAGTTACATTTTTTGACACTCCCTTTTAACTAGGGAGGTTTTCATAATTCACACAAGGTAATCAGACATTCTCAATCTGAAGAATTCTCATAAGAAGAGTCAGATTGGTAACCCATCTGTATAGCATCATATCATCAAACATTGTAACATAACAAGGCCTTGATTAACAACTCTATCTTTCCACAAGATCAGAGAACAATGCTGACGAGAGCAATGATTTATAGACACCTTCATCATTGTCTCTTTAGGAGCATACCCCACTGGGGTGTCCACAAGGTATGTCCTTCCAGAACTATTCTTATGTTGGATTCCAAATCCTTAAAAAATATCGGTCCTCTATGACTACTATTATCTTGGATGCCCTACCACATCCTCAAAGAGTATCAGATGCCAAATGCTTACCCAATCCTCCGTTCTTTTCTTCCCAAGTGAAGAAAAGAATGATGTGTCTATCTCTACCTCTCAAATAGGGAGGATATACACATTCTAATGAAGGGATGTACCCAATCTCCCTATTAGCTAAGGAATTTCTTCTAAGTTTCTTCTTCTTACTTTCAGGATCCCTCTTAATTAGGGACTTTTTTCCACCAACAACACTTTCTTCATTGGTGGATAGAATGGGACCTTCAGCTGCTTGTAGTGCTCCTCCATTCGATATCATGAATTATGTTTTTAACATTATGGAGCCTTCATATTTGGGACTTCTTCGTAGGGAATAAACCATTCATCACTTTACTTCTCAAATCATAGTAGTCATGTCTTTCTTACTTTTATCAGAAAGTGATCCATTAGACCATATCTAGATTTTGCTCATACAACTACCTTTTCCACATCATGTATCCTTCAAGATATTTCATCCCACCACATGAGTGTCAGTTGTATATGAAATCCACACATTTCTTTTGTTCGCCTTGTATTTAGCCCATCGAGACATTATTCAAAAATTAGAAATGAACATCAAATAAATAATTACCTTTTGTGATGGCCCTTCATCATGACATCTGCTTGTTGCAACATGAACATCCTGCATTGATATTGACATATCTCCAAGATATTAATTTTTCAAGGGCCTTATTTATTTTCATACTTTTTCAAAGTCTTCATATCTTTCCCACAGAGATATCATAGTCAATTATTCTAGTTAGAGGATGTAGATTTCCTTCTCCATAGTTGCATTTTTCACTATCTCTTCTTTTCTTTGTTCACATATTATTTATTATGAACTCCCAATCTTAGTTCCTTCATTTTTGTTAACCACCTCATATTGCATATGAGGGTATATTATGTTGATTTCATCTTGTTAATATGTGACCCACACCTTTATGCATCTTTTTAATGAAATAGATAATTTTCCCTCGATCATGCTCATGAGGTAGAGCATGCATCCTTTCTATATGAAACTATATAATAACATGGCTTTGCTAATTGAATATATGAATACATACCCGTTTTCTTCTTTGGTCATCTAGAATTTCTTTAGCAACTTCCTATCCTTGATTGAGAGTGCTTCAAATTTTGACGTGCTGCATTTCTTTGTCATCATACCATCGTTCTTCTAAACAACAAATCTCATCCCAAGTGGATTTATTAGCGAGACATATTTCAAGAGATGAACTTTCTAAGGAAATTATTGCAGAGGATCCCGAGTATCCTCATATTGTATATTTTTCTTCCCAATTATGTATCATGAGCTCTATACTAAATGACTTACTTCTACGTACAAGTACTACTTATGCTTTTAGTGAGGTTACCAAAAGCTGATTTCTTCTAATTTTTAGCCTTAGCTATATTTCAAACTTCTCATGATGATTTCAATACCTCTTGATTTAATTGTATGCTCCTATGATGCCATCTCCTAAAATGATGCATCCTATCATGCTTCTAATGATTCCTATGTGATATCCATATTTCACAAAAAATGAAAAGAACTAGGTGAAGAAGACTTATCTCAATAATAGTAGAGATATTTTACTTCCTCCTTCTTGGATTTATTCTTTTCAGTTTCTTCCAATTCTTCAGTGATATGGGATTCTTCCCTTCTACATTTATTGTTGTCCTTCTTGAACTTAGGACACTCTCTCTTGTAGTGCCCATATTATTGACATCCATAACATTATATTTGCGACATATTGATCTTCTTATTTTTCTGAGGACCAAACTTTCCAATTTTCCCTTTTCTTCTAGTCATGACAACGAATGTTTGAACCTGCTCATTTGATCCTACATCACTTTTTTCCTTCAACCTGTTTTCTTCAATCCTGCATACTAACCATAAATTGTTAAATGGGGTAGCTTTCTTCTCTTCATGGGCCTCTCACACAAGGTTACCTTTTTCATCAATTAGTTCATTTAGAACAATGGTAATCATTTCTTTATCGGATATCATCTCTCCTAAATATTTAAGTTTATTCCTTACTTGTGATGCTTTTGTAAGACATGTAGATATCCATTCATATTTTGATGCTTTTAACTTGTATAGTTCAGATCTTAGTGATATGACTTTTCCTGTCATGCTTTAAAAGAATTCTTCTGCTAGCTTACCATATATCCCTTTTCATGTCTCCAACTCTTCTACATATGGGATGATGGAATCCTTGATGGATTCTATAAGAATAATTTGAATGCTTGTATCTTTTTTCATATATTTAAATAGTGCTTTATGTTCAAATGGTTTGGAGACTTTGACATTGACATGATCAATAACTTCATTTTATTTGAGGACTAATTCTATACTCCTTTTCCATGAAGGAATTTTGATGACCCAACCAAATTGTTGTTCTCCTTGCAAAATTAAGTCATTTTACTTGATTTAGACATAGAATTAAAAACACTTACTTATCAAGTGAAGATGTTTCTTGATGATGAAATCTTCAACTTGATGCCTTTGTTGATGATAATGGATGATGAATTCTTGATGATGCCTTGATGATGATGACAACACATTTCTTCTTCTTCCCTTGTATGTGAAAACTTAAAGATGCTCTAAATTCCTTCCTTTAGTTTCAAGGTTTTCCCTTTGATGATAGAAGTTCCGAAGAATTATTTTAAAGTGTAGAATTATTCTTTGAAAGAATTAGGGTTTGTAGGCCTTCTTCTACTTCCTTCAAGATGATGATGCAATCCTTGTCCTTGTAATGTCTTCTAGATGAGAGGGTACTCTTGTTCCTTGATGATCTTATAGAAATTTAGTCCTTGAATGTTCTCCTTCATGCTTCCCTTCCTTGAATTGGTACCTTAGCTTTGATACCATGTTGATAAATCTAGGGGAAACAATATAAGTGATTTCTCTTACTTATGATAACAGTTTGTGAGTAATTTTTACCTTTATTACTTAAGTTCTTCTTTAGCTTGAATATTATTATTTTCTCTTCATCAAACAACTACCCAAACATAATGAACAATGAGACAAATGATGTTGAGATTCAACAAGATGATGATCCTAGTGAAAATTAAGCACCTACACTAGGTGGGGCTCGCAGGCTATTTTTTAGGTGTATGTCTATTTTTAGAATGCTGAGAAAATTCTATTTATAGCGGGAGTCTATTTATAGATGGAGTCTATTTATAGATGGTTGAGCAAATTATATTTATAGATGAGTTTCTATTTTTAGATGCATGGGTGAAGTCTATTTATAGATCGCATGTCTAAAAATAGAATGCATGTCAATTATTATTATCTCTTAATAATAATTAGACAATAAATAATAATCTATTCTCTTGAAGCACTTGATTTCAGTTAACTGAAGTGGTAAACCAGTTAGCTGAAGGAATTTCGAGTTCTAAGGTTGGTTGGTGGGACATGCAAGTGGAATTAGTTGTAACTAAGTGATTCGAAGTTGTAACAGAGTTGGATGTGTAGTTATGTGAGTTGTAAAGTAGTTTAACTCAGTTAAGTGAGTTAAACTCAGTTAAGTGGGTTAAACTTAGTTGTGCTAGTTATAACTAGTTGTAACTAAAGATACAATAGTGAGAGATCACTGAATTAAACATTAAATTAATTCACATGGAGTGATCTCACATGCAACAGAAGATTTACTATTGTTAACTACATGCATGTCAGATCCAGTGGAGACATAGTTGAGAGATAGGTGAAAGGGACAGTTTGACTATCTGTTGTGACATTAGTGGGTGCACTCATGCAACCACACACACATTGGATATGCCAATGAGGATTGTGAAATCAAGGCAAGGCAGGATCTCATTCATTCAGGGATTGTGATCAGCAGGGATTGCGTAGTGGAGGCAGGCTATCGGGAGGCAGTAAATTGGCGCATATATTTGCCAATTTTTGTATGACAGTGTGAGACAATTGTATATTGTACTGATAGCTCTTGGATTAGATTTTTGTATGATATTGTTTCATGATCCATGATATAATATATGATAGTGGGATTTTTAGCTTTATGATTTCCTGGTAAAAACATCTGTGTTATGTGTGATTGATCTTTCTTCATGTGTTTGCAATTGGCGATTAAATTTCTGCAAAGATTTTAGTAGAAGGATTCTGTATTTAACAGTGGCATATAATTGTTAGATCAGGAGAATCTAGGCAATACATAATTGTATTAAATTTTCTACATGGTATCAGAGCAAATAATATTTCAATTTTGAAGCAATAGTTGAGTTTCTTGGTGGAAAAAATTCGAATTGGCTGCAATAATTTCTTGGTACGACAGTTGAGTAAACACCGAAATGGATTTCAATGGTTTGCGGCTAGAGTATGCACTCGAGGGCAACTCTAACTACATTGCATGAAGGGACATGATGGAGGCGGTGCTTGAAGAAATTCATCGATAGTGATGTTCCTAAGCCCACTTCGACGAATGCTACATTGCTTGACGCATGGAAAAATAAAGTAGCGAAGACGAGAAGGATTTTGTTGGAAGGTGTGCGAGACCATGTTGTCTCAAGCCTTCATGGGAAAGCCACTCCATTTGCCATGTGGAAGGCTTTGACGAATCTTTTCCAAAGTAGCATCGACCATAGGAAATTGGCGCTGAAGGATAAAATCAGAAAGATCAACATGGAGAATGTTGAAATTCAACAAGATGATGATCCTAGCGAAAAGTAAGCACCTACACTAGGTGGAGCCCACAGGATATTTTTAGGTGATATGTCTATTTTTAGAGTTTGGATCAAAGTATATTTTTAGAATTAATCTATTTATAGATGGTTGAGAAAATTATATGGATGGATGGGCGTCTAAGTTTGGAATGCATATGCGAAGTTGTTTCGTGGAATGCATGTCTAAAATTAGAATGTATGTTGATTTTTGTTAAGCCCTTAACAAAAATTAGACAATAAATAATTATCTATTTTCAATGAGCACTTGGAGTTAACTAAAGTGGAAAATCAGTTAGCTAAGTGGATTTCAAGTTGAAGTGGTTGGTTGGTGGACCATGCAGTGGACTTCGTTGTAACTGAGTGACACAAAGTTGTAATAGAGTTGGATGTGTAGTTATGTGAGTTGTTATTTAGTTTAACTCAGTTAAGCGAGTTAAAATCAATTGTACTAGTTGTAAATAGTTGTAACTAAAGATACACTAGTGAGAGATCAGTGAATTAAATATTAAATTAATTCACATGGAGTGATCTCACATGAAACTAAAGAAATACTACTATTAACTACATGCATGTCAGATCCAGTGGAGACCCAGTTGAGAGATAGGTGAAAGGGCCTGGTTGACTATTAGCTGTAACTATAGTGGTGCATTCAATACATCTACACACACATTGGAGATGCCAATGAGGATTGCACAGTGAAGGCAAGGCAAGATCGAATTCATTCAGGGATCTTCATCAACAAGGACTGCGTAGTGGAGGCAAGCTGTCAAGAGGCAGTATATTGGTGCATGTTTATGCCAATTTTTGTATGACAGTGTGAGACGATTGTACATTGTAATGAGAGCTCTTAGATTAGAGTTTTGTATGAGATTGTTTCATGATCCATGATATACATAATATATGACATTTGGGGCTTTTAGCTTTAAGCTTACCCAGTAAAAACTTCTGTGTTATGTGCGATTGATTTTTCTTCACGTGTTTGCAATTGGTGATTAAATTTCCGCAAAGAATTAAGTAGAAGGATTATGTATTTAACAATGGATATAATTGTTAGATTAGGAGAGTCCAGTAATAAGTCATTGTATTTATAAAATTTCTACATGGTATCGGAGCGAAGAAGATTGCAATATTGAAGCAGTAGCTGAGTTTTGTTGGTGGAAACAATTCGAATTTGCTACAAGAATTTCTTGGTGCGACAGTTGATTAAACATCAAAATGGCTTTCATGGTTTGCATGGAAGGATAGGATGGAGGTGGTGCTTGAAGATAATGGCTTGAAAAAATTCATCGACAGTGATGTTCCTAAGCCCACTTCGATGGATGCTGCATTACTTGATGCATGGAAAAAAGAAGTAGCGAAGATGATAAGGATTTTGTTGGAAGGTTTGAGAGACCATATTGTCTCAAGCCTTCATGGGAAAGCCACTCCATTTGAAATGTGGAAGGCTTTGACAGATCTTTTCCAAAGTAGCAGCGACCATAGGAAATTGGTGCTGAAGGATAAACTCAGAAAAATGAAAATGGAAAAGGGAGACAATATTCCTAAGTATCTCACAAATTTTTTCCAATGTGGGGATGAATTGGGAAGTGTGGGAATCACAATTGATGATGATGATTTGGTGATATTGGCTCTCTTGGGACTTCCTAAGAGTTGGCACAGGTATCAAGACTCTGCCAACGGACGAGAAAAACTATCGGATTGGGAATGACTGTGGTCAGATCTAGTGTAGGAGGAGTTAAGGTGGAACACCAGGGATGGCTCTTCATAAAAGCATGCTGATGAATGAGTTTGGGCTTTGGCTGCCAAAGAAAGGAAAGGGAAGGGGAAGAAATTCCATTGAAAATCTGAGGCTAAAGGCAAGAAACTGGATTTGTCCAAGGTGAAGTGTTTTCACTATCACGAACATGGGCATCTCACCACTAATTGCCCACACAAAAATAAGAACAAGAAAGCTGCTGGAGCTGCAGTTGGTGAGGTCCTTGCCTCAAAATTTGAACTTTATTTCTCTTTAATCGCATGTTTGGTTTCAAGCATAATGGGATCAGTGTGGTATCTTGATAGTGGTGCTTCCTTCCACGTGACGGGAGATAATGAGCTTTTCAGTGACTTGGAGAAATATCTCCAAATTCATATAGAGATGGGTGACAATGGATGATACAGTGCGACTGACATTGGTACCATTACCTTTGAGAGGGAGTCAGGTAAACCATTTCTGTTGAAAGATGTTATGCATGTTCCAGGTCTGAAGAAAAACTTGTTCTTAGTCGCGATGTTGGAGGATAGAGGTTATGAAGTTGTTTTCAGCGATGGAAAAGCTTTTCATGTGACATAAAACAACAGGTCAAACCAAGAGAATAGGGATTCGATTCAAGGATCTCTACAAGCTGGAAGTAGATGGTTGCACTACAATGATGGGCAAAGAAGAAGAAGTGGTGAGCCGGGATGAGGGCGAATTATGGCACAGGCAATTGGGCCATCATCACCATGGCGCCCTGAAGATTTTGCAGCAAATTTATACTGGACTTCCCAAGGGTACACTTGCGCAGATAGATCAGTGCAAGGGATGTACTATGGGTAAGTTTGTGAATACCACCTTTCATGAAAAGGAGAACCGTGCTTCGGTAATCCTGGAGAGATTTCACACAGACGTGTGTAGACCATTCTCAGTTGCTTCATAAAAAAAACACATGTATTATGTTATTTTTTTTGATGAATATTCTCGTAGATGTTGGATCTTCTTCATGTAGAAGAAAGATCAAACATTCTCAAAGTTTTGTGAGTTTAAAGCATTGGTGGAGAAAGAGTCAGGGAAGCAAGTGAAGGCTTTGCAGAGCGATAATGGTGGTGAATACATCTTGAACGAATTCAGAAAATTCTGTAGCAAAGAAGGAATTCAGAGAGAACTCAGAGCACCTAATAACCCACAACAAAATGGGGCCGTGGAGAGGAAGAACAGAATGATCGTGGGTGCTGCATGAGCTATGCTGCATGATCAGGGCCCACCAATGCACTTGTGGGCGTAAGCATGCAACACTGCGGTTTATGTGCAAAACCATTGTCCTCATAGAGTACTTGGCATGAGTACACCTGAAGAAGATTTTACAGGAAAGAAATCAGATGTTTCTGACTTTAAAATTTTTGTCTCATCTGTTTATGTGCATGTGACCAAGAACGCTAGGAAGAAGCTGGCGCCGACTACTGAAGTAGGGATATTTTTGGGGTACATAGAAACACCCCATAATTATCCTGTGTATTTTCCAAACAGTCGAATGACTATGGTGCGTCGGGATATAAAATTCAATGAGGAGAAAGCCATGAAGTTGTCGCTTGAGAGGGAGCTAGACTTGCATGCAGAGGAGGAACTGCTTGCTCCCAAATATGAGTCTCTAGATGTTTATCAACCACAGGAGGAGGTTCATGGAGTGGAGGAGTCCACTCATGCAAAGCCAAACATCAAAACTGGAAGAAGGTGTATCACAGAAGCTGAGAGGCTGAAGCTTGATGTGGCACATAATGTAAGAGTCCCTAATTCACAGCGCAGATAGAGACAGTATCCTGAAAAATTCACTGGATACATAGATCTCATGAGCAAATGTATTGTGACTGAGCCGTCTTCCTTTCAGGAAGCAGCGCAGGAGCCCACATGGGTAGATGCAATGGTGGAGGAGTATGACTCCATTGTTGGAAACAGTGCTTGGGAAATTGTTCCAAGGTCGGTTAATAAATTAGTGGTAGGTTCAAGATGGATCTATAAGGTAAAGCAAGCTACTGATGGGAGTGTTGAGAAGTACAAGGCAATATTTGTGACCTGGGGCTTGTCACAAATCGAGGGGATTGATTATGAAGAAACATTTTCACCTGTCGCATGGTATTATTCCATAAGGACCATCCTTGCTCTCTCAGCACAAATGGGTTGGCACATTCATCATATGGATGTGAAGACTGCGTTCCTTAATGGGATCATTGAGGAAGAGGTGTACATTGAGCAGCCTGAAGGATTTGAGATCTTCAAAGGAGGACCTTACAAAGGAGTTTGAGATGAAAGATATGGATGGATGGGTGTCTAAGTTTGGAATGCATGTGTGAAGTTGTTTCCTAGAATGCATGTCGATTTTTGTTAAGCCCTTAACAAAAATTAGACAATTAATAATTATCTATTATCAATGAGCACTTGGAAATAGTTAACTGAATTGGAAAATCAGTTAGCTAAGTGGATTTCGAGTTGAAGTGGTTGGTTGGTGGACCATGCAGTGGACTTTGTTGTAACTGAGTGATACAAAGTTGTAATAGAGTTGGATGTGTAGTTATGTGAGTTGTTATTTAGTATAACTTAGTTAAGTGAGTTAAACTCAGTTGTACTAGTTGTAACTAAAGATACACTAGTGAGATATCAGTGAATTAAATATTAAATTAATTCACATGGAGTGATATCACATGCAACTGAAGAAATACTATTGTTAACTACATGCATGTCAGATCCAATGGAGACCCAGTTGAGATATAGGTGGAAGGGCCTGGTTGACTATCAATTGTGACTATAGTGGTGCATTCAATGCATCTACACACACATTGGAGATTCCAATGAGGATTTAAAAATGAAGGCAAAGCAATATTGAATTCATTCAGGGATCTTCATCAGTAGGGATTGCGCGGTGGAGGCAGGCTGTTAGGAGGCAGTAAATTGGTGCATGTTTATGCCAATTTTTGTATGACAATGTGAGACGATTGTATATTGTACTGAGAGCTATTGGATTAGAGTTTTGTATGATATTGTTTCATGATCCATGATATACATAATATATGATATTTGGAGTTTTTAGCTTTAGCTTTCCCGGTAAAAACTTCTGTGTTATGTGCGATTGATTTTTCTTCATGTGTTTGCAATTGGCGATTAAATTTTTGCAAAGAATTAAGTAGAAGGATTATGTATTTAACAGTGGATATAATTTTTAGATCAAGAGAGTCTGGTAATACATCATTATATTTATAAAATTCCTACAGAGAAAGGCGACAATATTTCTAAGTATCTCACAAAGTTTGTCCGATGTCGGGATGAACTGGGGAGTGTGGGAATCACGGTTGCGGACGATGATTTGGTGAGCTTGGCTCTCTTGGGACTTCCTAAGAGTTGGCACAATTATCAAGACTTCGTCAACGAATTGGAAAAACTGTCGGATTGGGAACGACTATGGTCAGATCTAGTGCAGGAGAAGTTCAGGCAGAATAGATCTAGTGCAGGAGGAGTTCAGGTAGAACACAAGAGATGGCTCTTCTTCAAAGCATGATGATGAAGAGGATTGTGCTTTGGCTACCAAGGCAAGGAAAGGGAAGGGGAAGAAATCCAATTCAAAGTTCGAGTCTAAAGGGAAGAAGCTGGATTTTTCCAAGGTTAAGTGTTTTCACTGTCACGAACATGGGCATCTCGCCACTAACTGCCCACAGAAAAAGAAGAACAAGAAGGCTGCTATAACTTTAGCTGGTGAGGCCCTTGCCTTGCAATTTGAACTTGATTTCTATTTGATCGCATGCTTGGTTTCAAGCGCAATAGGATCGGCATGGTATCTTGATAGTGGTGCTTCCTTCGACATGACGGGAGATAAGGATATTTTGAGTGACTTGGAGGAGAAAGATTTCCAAATGCATATAGAGATGGGCGACGATGGACGATAAAGTGCGACCCACATTGGTACCATTACCTTTGAGAGGGATTCAGGTAAAAAATTTCTACTGAAATATGTTATTCATGTTCCAGGTCTGAAGAAAAACTTGGTCTCAGTCCCGATGTTGGAGGATAGAGGCTATGACGTTGTTTTCAGTGATGGAAAAGCTTTCTTGCGACATAAAACAACGGATCAAGGCAAGAGGATAGGGATTCGAGTTAAGAATATCTACAAGCTAGAGGTAGAAGGTTGCGCTGTAATGATGGGCAAGGCAGAAAAAGTGGTGATCTGGGATGAGGGAGAATTATGGCACAGGCGATTGGGCCATCTTCATCATGGAGCCTTGAAATTCATGCAACAAATATCTACTAGACTTCCAATGGGAACACTTGCTCTGTTATATCAGTGCAAGGGTTGCACCATGGGGAAGTATGCAAAGTCCACCTCTCATGAAAAGGAGAATTGTGCTTCGGTGATCCTGGAGCGAGTTCACACAAACGTGTGTGGACCATTCTCAGTTGCTTCAACAACAAAACACAAGTATTATGTTATTTTTGTTGATGAATTTTCCCGTAAATGCTGGATCTTATTCATGTAGAAGAAGGATCAAACATTCTCAAAGTTTTGTGAGTTTAAGGCATTGGTTGAGAAAGAGTCGGGGAAGCAAGTGAATGCTCTGAGGAGCGATAATGGTGGAGAATACATCTCAAACGAATTCAAATAATTATGTAGCAAAGAAGGAATTCGAAGAGAACTCATAGCGCCTCATAACCCACAGCAAAATGGGGTCGCAGAGAGGAAGAACAGAACGATCTGGGTGCTGCATGATCAAGGCCTACCGATGAATTTGTGTGCAGAAGCATGCAACACTGCGGTTTATGTGAAAAACCGTTGTCCCCATAGAGTACTTGGCATGATTACACCTGAAGAATATTTTACTGGTAAGAAACTGGATGTTTCTCACTTTAATATTTTTGGCTCATCTGTTTATGTGCATGTGACCAAGAATGCCAGAAAGAAGTTGGAGTCGATTGTTGAAGTTGGGATATTTATGGGGTACATAGAAACACCCCATAATTATCATGTGTATTTTCCAAACAGTCAAATGACTGTGGTGTGATGGGATATAAAATTCAATGAGGAGAAAGCCATGAAGTTATCGCTTGAGAGGGAGCTACACTTACATGTAGAGGAGGAACTTTTGGTTCCAAAATATGAGTCTCTAGATGTGGATCAACCATAGGAGGAGGTTCATGGAGTGGAGGAGTCCACTCACGCAGAGCCAAACATCAGAACTGGCAGAAGGCGTACCACAAAAGTTGAGAGGCTGAAGCTTGATGCGGCACGGAATGTATGAGTCCCTACTTCACAGCGCAGACAAAGATAGTCTCTTATGAAACTCACTAGGAAAAAAATATTTGTTTTTACTCCTTAATTAAACTAACTATTTCACTTTATTCAATGACAAGGTTCTTACCATAGATATTAATGTTTCCATTTAAAAGTTAATGCAATGTTTTAACCCATTGACACCACCCTAAGGCATAAATGTATTTATCACATTTATAGTTTTATATGTATATCGGAAAACATAATCGGATTGACTCATTTGATAATAATATAGATTAATACTTCAAAGGTCTTGTGTGATATATGGTTTTCCAACCTTAGGCTTTATGGTTCTATTAACGTCATCGCATATCATATCCTTGCATTAATGAAATGGAATCTCGTGGATTGTGAAATATATGGTTGAAGTGCTGGCACGTACCAGTTAAATCAATTCTCTTGGTTTTGCCGAGTAATTCATTCGATAGTTGGGCGATTTTCCATAGATCCGGTGCGGGGTTCAAGGCCACCTGCGCTCAACCTCACCGTCTATCCTCCAGGATATCCATGGTCATTTATTCCTGGTGGGAAATTCTTGTTTATCCTTGCAAACCCTAGTTAACCCTCTCATTTGTCTCGGCTCTCGTTTTCCGGCTTGCTCCATTATTTCCGCAGAGAAGGTAACTGTGATGTTGGAGGGTCATGCTTTGACTGAGAGTGGAATAATCTTCATGGTGGAAGAGGTTTCTATTGGCAACCCGTCTCGGTTTGCAGTGGAGAAGGAATTTTCCGTATATAAATGTTGGTGCCTCAGCTCCAGTTCCTCCGTCCTCTGGCAGGAACTCCGCTACCATGGTTGCTGTTTGACTCTCGGGCATGATTCAAGAAGGCCTCCTTTCCATGCATTCAGGTTTTGTTTTCATAGATTCCATGCATTATTTTTGTTTACGTTTTTGTCTCCTTTGTAGTTTCTGTCAATGAATTTTTTAAGCCTTATAATTTGATTGAAAAATTCCAACTCTTCGCTTAGATGAAGTGTGAGGTCTAACACTTATAGGTAAACCTAGTTCTAATTAATATTTCTCTGTTGAGTTCGGTTTCATTCTGCAATGTAGAATTTTAATTTTATGTTTACCCTATGGGTTTTTATGGGATTCTTTATTTTCTGGTGGGTTCCCTTACCCAGAAGCGGTTCTTCTGCAATGAGTCGGTTTTGATACACATTGGATATCCTGGTTCTTATTTAACTTGTTCGGATCTTTCCAGGTATTATCTAAGGTTTTCATATGGTGGCAAATGTTTTACATTCTTCTGTGTGTTTAGCTCTTTCATAGGAATGCAAACTTCTTCCCAAGCTTAGTTTATCGACTCATCTATCGAGCTCATTTTTCCGAATAGCTCTGTCGATGAACTGTTTTGTCTTTCACTCTTGTGAAGACATTTAGATATGATTATGGGTCATAGATTTAAGGCTACAATTGTTTTAATTGCAGTTGTAATATTGAAAGCTTCATCGTTTTGGGTTATGTGATCTTTTGATAATGTAAATGAAGAATTTGTTGTAGTTGAGAAATGAATTCCTTGACAAAATTATTACTGTCGTTCTAGTTCTTTTCGTGTAATTCCAAACTTCAGCTCTTTTCTGCATTTGTCTTATACATGTATGTATTGTTCGCATGACCTATACAGTGAGGTATCCTTGCACTCCATATCTTGTATAAGCTATATGTTTTTATTTTTTTATTCCATCACACATTTGTTTTCGGTCGATGGTTTGTAACTGTAAAGAATTTTACTGCTATCTTTATGTAATGCAAATATAATTTTTTTCCTGCTGTCTTTACTGTAACTCATATTTTAAAGAATTTACTGCTGTCTTTACTGTTAGGAATTTTATATTTATTTGGTGTCACTAATTCACTGGATACATGGCTCTCATGAGAAAATGTATTGTGACTGAGCCATCTTCCTTCCAAGAAATAGTGCAGGAGCCCACATGGGTAGATGCAATGGTGGATGAGTATGACTCCATTGTCAGAAAAAATGCGTGGGAAAATGTTCCAAGGCCGGTTGATAAATCAGTGGTAGGTTCAAGATGGATCTACAAGGTAAAGCAAGCTGCTGATGGGAGTGTTGAGAAATACAAGGCTAGATTTGTGGCCCGGGGCTTCTCACAGATCGAGGGGATTGATTTTGAAGAAACCTTTGCACCTGTTGCACGGTATTTTTCCATAAGGACCATCCTTGCTCTCTCAGCGCAGATGGGTTGGCACATTCATCAGATGGATGTGAAGACTGCGTTCCTTAATGGGATCATTGAGGAAGAAGTGTACATTGAGCAACCTGAAGGATTTGAGATCTTTCAGCAGCGACTTGCATGTGTGCAAACTCAAAAGAGCGTTGTATGGGCTGAAGCAAGCACCCCGTGCTTGGTACACTCAGATCGAAAACTATTTCATCGAACTTGGCTTCACCAAGAGTGAGGTGGATGAAAACCTATACTAGATTGTGGTGGAGGGTAAGCTTTTACTCATTTTTCTTTATGTTGATGATTCATACTGACTAGTGATGAGAAGCTGATACACTCATGCAAGGATGACCTTGCAAAGAAGTTCGAGATGAAGGATATAGGCCTCCTTCATTATTTCCTTGGATTGGAAATATGGCAGCGAGAAGGTGAAATTTTTGTGTCTCAAGGAAATTACGCAAGGGAGATACTAGGTAAGTTTCATATGGAGGGCTGAAAACCCATGGATAGTCCTCTTCCAGGAAACTGGAGGAAAGAGGATGCTACATTTGGAGAGGTAGTGGATGCTACTGTCTATCGACAGTAAGTGGGTTGCTAATGTGTTTAGTAAATACAAGACCAGAAATATGCTATGCGGTGAACCATCTTAGTCAAGCGATGGTTAAGCCTACCAAGATATTTTGGAAGGCATGCAAACATTTCTTGAGATATCTCAGAGGCAAATCTGAGTATGGATTATGGTACAGATAGGTGGATGAGGTGAAGTTACATGGCTTCACGGATGCAGATTGGGTGGGCAGCCCAATGGATAGAAAGAGCACATCAGGAGGGGTCTTCAGTATCAGATCTACAACTGTTTCTTGGTACAACAGGAAATAGAGATCCATGGAACTCATTTCAGTGGAAGTGGAATATATGGCAACAATTCAAGCTGCATGTGAATCTATCTAGATGAGAAAGATCCTGGTTGGTTTGTTTGGTTCTCATTTAGATCCTATAGTGATTCATTGTGATAATCATAGTTACATTAAACTCTTGATTAGTCCTGTATTTCATGATAGATCTAAGCATATAGATATCCGGTATCATCATATCAGAGATTGTGTGCAGTGGAAGATCATGTTGCTTCAGTACATTCCTATGGAATATCAGGATGCAAATATTCTGACGAAGGCGCTCACCAGGAGTAAATTCGAATACCATAGATACAAGATTGGGGTGAAGGATAATCCCTTTCTTGTTGAGAGGGAGTGTTTAGATTCAAAAAGATGATGATCCTAGTGAAATTAAGCACCTACAATAGGTGGGTCCCACATGTTATTTTTAGGTGTATGTCTATTTTTAGAATGGTGAGAAAATTCTATTTATAGTGGGAGTCTATTTTTAGATGGTTGAGAAAATTATATTTATAGATGAGTTTCTATTTTTAGATGCATGGGTGAAGTCTATTTATAGATCGCATGTCTAAAAATAGAATGCATGTCGATCATTATTATCTCTTAATAATAATTAGATAATAAATAATAATCTATTCTCTTGAAGCACTTGATTTCAGTTAACTGAAGTGGAAAACCAGTTAGCTGAAGGAATTTCGAGTTCTAAGGTTGGTTGGTGGTACATGCAAGTGGAATTAGTTGTAACTAAGTGATTCGAAGTTGTAACAGAGCTGGATGTGTAGTTATGCGAGTTGTAAAGTAGTTTAACTCAGTTAAGTGAGTTAAACTCAATTGTTCTAGTTGTAACTAAACATACACTAGTGAGAGATCACTGAATTAAACATCAAATTAATTCACATGAAATGATATCACATGAAACCGAAGATTTACTGCTGTTAACTACATGCATGTCAGATCTAGTGGAGACCCAGTTGAGAGATAGGTGAAAGGGACAATTTGATTATCAGTTGTGACATTAGTGGGTGCTCTCATGAAACCACACACACATTGGAGATGACAATGAGGATTGCGTAGCCAAGGCAAGGTAGGATCTCATTCATTCAAGGATTGTGATCAACAAGGATCGCGCAGTGGAGGCAGGCTGTCAGGAGGCAATAAATTGGTGCATGTATTTGCCAATTTTTGTATGATAGTGTGAGACGATTGTATATTTTACTGAGAGATCTTGGATTAGAGGTTTGTATGAGATTATTTCATGATCCATGATATGTACATAATATATGATAGTGGGGTTTTTAGCTTTATGCTTTCCCGTTAAAAAAATCTGTGTTATGTGTGATTGATCTTTCTTCATGTGTTTGAAATTGGCGATTAAATTTCCGCAAAGATTTTAGTATAAGGATTATGTATTTAACAATGGCATATAATTTTTAGATCAGGAGAATCCAGGAAATGCATAATTGTATTAAAATTTCTACAAATGAAACAAGATATAGGCTATAATCCAGGGCTAAAACCTCTTCAATATTGAGAGGAAAATCCATCAAATGTTTCTTCTTATATAATCTTCAATTGACGAATTCCAATACCTATACCCTTGACTTACAACCCTTACAAGATCAAGTCAAATCCTACTTCAATTCAAATTCAATTTATTCTTTGATTATGCTTAGTCTTTAACCGTTGTTCTTGCAATTCTGGTCTGAACCTGTTGTAGTATTACAACAAACCCCCATTTTTCTAAAACATAAATAGTGTAGAAAGAACAATGGGGACCCTTTTAAAAATCTTAAGATTAAATTCATTTTAGAAATAAAACTTATAATTTAAGTCTATTAGATTAATTTTTTTTCTTTCTTAAAAAACATAAGAAAATCATAAAAAGCACTTTAAGGAACCATAAAGGCTAAAAGTACAAGAAGCGGGAGCTAAATCGCCGAAGTGTAAATCGTTGAAACGGAAAACGC
This sequence comes from Pinus albicaulis, assembly GCA_034641835.2. Lineage (NCBI taxonomy): Eukaryota > Viridiplantae > Streptophyta > Pinopsida > Pinales > Pinaceae > Pinus > Pinus albicaulis. The sequence goes on along the minus strand of CM076583.1, from coordinate 1,110,280,570 downwards.
CGATATGCGAAGTTACGAAACGCCGATATGCGAAATCACGAAATACCGATATGCGAAGTTGCAAATTACGTCATGTAACAGATACTGATATCGCAATCTATCATCTGATATATGCTGATATAACAATCTGTCATCCAATAGAAAAGCCATCACAATATCGCATTTTCGCATGTCGCACATTGCTGTGAAAGAACGAAACTCGCTAATCATGAAAAAGCTGATTTACAGATCCCGATAAAATAACAACTGTCAAACTCACACAAAGCCCATGCTATCAATTTAATGATAATTCAGGTGCTTTTATGATCTCTAGGTTTGCAATCGATTTTATAATTATTTTAGATTTAATACCGAGGATCCCCATTATGCAGAGTTAAGGTGATATGACAGTTAATAGCATTTGACGTGATCTCAGCTTACGCTCTCTAGTTTTATTTCAACAGGGTAATTCTGGAAAATTAGGCATAATAAGATGTCAAGGCTGATTAAAGCAGGAAGGAAGTCAACCACCCCATCTCAGTTTGTTGTTCAACAAGAGGAAAACAACGAGATGGCTTCTTTAATCTCAGACACAACATGCAACCCAAAAATTGGTTCCTCAAGCTGGGAAGGGATCTATAAGTTGTTTGAGAATGAAAATCCACAAGTAGTTTTGAACAGAAAAGTTGTAGCTGATGATTCTGTATCCTCGTATTCAGATTCATGGTCTGACGCAACTAACTCTTTTCTGCACAGAATTGCTGCATGTCCTAAAATGTTGCCATACACTGAATTAGTAAAATGGGCATTGGATCATGTGGACATTTGAGATAGACAATTTGTTACCAGAAACAGAACAATCATTGGTTATCTCAAGCCTGAAAATTTGAAGGATATGTATAAATTGCCCGAGCCCCAGAAAAGATATGACAACTATTTTGTCCAAGAATTCATGTGAGAGAATGAACACCCTGAAAATGTAATCAAGGATTGGAGAAATGATCCTAATCACCATAAATGCGACGATAAGGGTATGTACTCAGTAGTTTCTCTTAAAATCCCTTTCACACAAATTGCTGCAATGATGTGTCGTCTTTTTGGGTCTTCAAATACAACCAATTTTAAGGAATATTGGACACCCATAAAAAATCAGCCTTTGACAACTATATTCTTGATTGGGCTAATATTCTATCTGATAATTTGATTAGATGTATCACTGTCTATAGATAAAATCGTAATCTTCCATCCAGTACAATCACTCCTTTTTATATGAGTTCTTTTATCCTAGAAGCCGTCCGTTTTTCTATTGAATTTCCATCATTAGGATGGAAATGGACCAGAGAAGTCAAAAACCCCATCTTTGTGCAATTATAATTCCTATAGGAATAAAATTACCACTCTCATATGTTTAAAATATGAAATGATATAATGCTCCCCATTTTTCAAGTCATTTTTGAAAGGAAAATCTCTAGAGTAACCCATGAAGCCAATAGAAGTCTCAAGCCTAGGGGAAGGTGGTTTGGTGAAGAAATTTTCACATACATCTGAATTTTCGGAAGTAATGCTTGTCCTCATGTCCTACCCTTATATATACCAGATAAATTATTGGCTAAGGAAATTTCTTATCAGACCGTAGGTAATAATGAGTTGACTAAAATTTTGAAAGATGCCAAAAAGACAATTTGGCCAACTTTTCCTATTTCACGTGGGTCATATACTCTCGACAATTTCAAGCATGCCCTTCTTGAAATTGATCGATTAAAGCCCTACAATTTCCCAATTTTACCCAACAGAAGTTATGATTCATATGGTGTTTCCAGAGAAATAACAAATCAAGTTAAGCTGTGGGCATTTACAAGCGAGCATGATAATTTTGACGATGTGTTTGAGTCAATCCCAAAATTCTCAAGGAATATGTAAATAGAAACTGTAAGGTTAAGTCTAGAAGAATTGATAAAATTCAAAGAATATCGAGAATAGAGGAATTATCATTTTCCAGACTACATGTTCCACAAGCCAGTGGCAGAAAAAATTCCAATTTCTACAGTTCAAGTGCCAGAAGCAGAACAAATTCCTGTTCCAATTCCTCCAATTCAGGTACAAGTACGAGTAGCAGAACCAGAAATCGTGGATATTCTGCAAGAGGAGAGGTTTAATCAAGAGTAGAAAAGTTTTGAAAAAGCATTATCTAATACTGATACTCTTGTTGATCAGAGTGCTATTTTGATAGAAACTCTTCCTATTGGAGATTCTCTAAAAACGACAATCCATATAGGAAAATCGAGAGTTCAACAATTTTCCTCTAATCCACATGATTCTAAAGATCAAGGAGAGATTCGAGAAATCTCATTTACTATAGAGGTTTCTGAAATTGCTCTTCAACAAAATTAGACACTAAAGATCATGATACAGAGGAGAAACAAGAAGAGACATCGACCCAAGACATGGAGATCATCCCTACTTTTCCAATAAAAGAAATAATAATGAATATTGAGGAAATACCTCCATTGGATGTATTTTATAGTCCGAATAATAAAGATGTTGTATCCAGGTCGAGGAAGAAACAAAATATTGAAGATTCTCCAGAAATGCTATGGACACAACATCAATGCACGTTCTATGGAAATGAACTCAGTCAACTCCAGGAAAAGAACTTAGCAGATTATCTCAGTTTTCAGGTGCTTAGGCAGATGAAAATATTCATAAGGCAACAAAGATTGAGTCATTAATTATGGAGAAAGATCAGAAAAGGGCTCAAATGGAGCAAAGTTTCTTTAATGAAAAACAAAGGATAGAGCAAGAGTTGCGATCAAGTATTACTAATCTGCAACTAGAGTTTGAAGGTCTCAAACTCAACTCAAAAATGAAATTAAAGAGTATGATCTAGTAGTCCATCAATTACAACAGAACATTCAAAAGCTCTAGGAGTATCCAGAACTTAATGAGGTAAATAAAGAAGCAATAGAACTGGAAACATTGCTGGTGAATCAACAAATTTTTTTCTATCCGAAGTACAAATAGATTCAAAAGAAGATTAAAATAAGTGATCAGTTATTCACTAAAATTTCTGATTTGAGGATTTATTATGAAGAAAATGATGATAGGGTGTCAAATTATATAGATTGGCAAGACACTATGCAAGGAAAGCGACCGATCTTCCTCGTCTTGAAGAATCAATAAAAGATATATCATTTGGAGACTGGGACATGAAAATGAAAAGTGCATAATTAGCTATCATCAGAGCTAAAAAAATGTCCTTCAACATCACCGAGTATGTTAGTCATCAATATTTTTCACCTGTTGATGATGACTAGTTCTGACAGCCAAGTTTTCTAGCAGCTGATCCAAAAATTTGTCATATTTGCCAGCTTGGAAAACACCCATTAAACTATTTTTCCCTCTTACCTTTTAGTCCGCCCATGACGAGATGAAACCCCATTATCAAATCCTACCTAGCCTCAGCCATACTAGTCTGCCCATCAGCTCTAAAGAGACAATCCAAATCTATTCAAACAGTCTTCCCTAAGTTAGGAAGTGGCGCTTTAAGGCATTTATCCCTTGGCAAACTATCAAAGAGCCAAAAACCTCCATCTGCTATAGACCAGTCATAACAGACCTCCCACTCTGCTAATAAAATTGTTTTCAGCCCTAAGTCGCGCCACTAATACACCCTTAAGTCTCAACAATACATAGACCATAGTCTCAAGCTGATTTTAGGTGTTTTACAGTGTTTGATGGATCTTTCAAGGACAAAAACATACCAACATCTCAGAAGATAATTTTGAGCTCCACATGAGAAGAAAATTGCTTCTCAAAGTGATCTTGAGCCTGAGATGCATCTACAGGGCAAAGAGTTTCTCATCGAGCTCTTGCAACCTCATTCAAGGCCTGAAAGGACAGTAGAAGAAAAAACAACACTGTCAAGAGGCTGTTGATATGACATGAATGAGAACCTCCTTCATCTATAAGCAGAGTGTTTGAAGACCAAAGAACCTCCTTCATCTATAAGCAGAGGGTTAAAGCGCCTCCTTCATCTATAAGCAGAGGGCGATGGCCAAAGTTTGACTTGAAAATTTGCAACTGACTGTAAAACAGATTTGTTTTTAATAAACAGTGAGACAGTGACTAGGGTTTTCTGAAGAAAAGTAATGATTGAAGGCTGAGGTAAAAGCAGTAATATTTTCAAATTTTGTTTGCCTGGCATCATGTGTAAGAGAAACCCTTGTCAGTATGTTCATCAGGCAGCCTTCATATGGCTGTGACAGAAGGTTGATAAAACATCAGATATTTTTCCAAGAGAAGGGCCTCCTTCATTCATAAGCAATGGGCCAGGGCAGTGATTATTTCTAGGTTTTCTCACTGACTGATAGACAAAGTAAGAACAGTAGGAGATACTTGAAACAGAGAAATAATGTAAAGGAACAAGAAGGAAAGCAGGGGTACCACCGCAATCCAATGGGTCAAAACTTGTCTCTTAACAAGGTATCTCTCAAAAGACAATATGCAGCTCAAAACAAAACCAAATTAAAGAGTGGTTGATGAGATGGGTTATTGCACTGGAAAAGGGCACTCCAAATAAGTATATAGGTTCATAAAGTACAAAAAGAACTTTGGCATCTTCTTTCAGGTTCTGGAAATCATTGAAGGCAAAGTTACATGCCACTGCCACAAAAGGAGACTTTTTTCCCTCTAAGTGAGAGACAGTCAAAGTTTTAAAAGAAAAATTTCTCATAAGGGTTAAAGGAGGTCTCGCTTATAAACAAGTGGTGTTTACCACTGTAATACATATCCAAAGAAAGGATATCAGTTTGTGTGTTGAGAGATTTGAAAAATAGGTTTCAAATTCGGATTTAAAAACTAAGGCCTTTTCAAAATTTTTGAAAAAACCTCCTCCAATCAAACATGAAAGGACCGTTGGCCTTTTTGTTTTCCAAAAGGGCAAAAGACCATGGAAAATTCATTTTGAAAAACCAAAGAACGAGCAAGACGCTCCTTTGTGATTCACGAGACCAGAGAAAGAGGTTTTGAACAAAAAGACAGAGTTTTCAAGGGTTAAACTCCGCGCGGCGCGCCTGTAAGTGTGCGCGGTGCGCTCAGGCACAGAAAATACAAAGGAGAACAGGGCTGCGAGACGCGCCTGTAGTCCTTGGTCCTGTCGGCCCGACAGTGACCCGACAACCACAATCTGCGCGACGCTCTTCCTTATAAACCTGACGCGCACACTCAAATGGTCCAAATGCCCTCAACACAGCTCTGGAGGTCGCTCAAACTCATCTACACGGTCATCATCGATTCTCAAGGTATTTCTATGTGCCTCCTTTAGGTTTTTCAAAAACTGTTGAGTGGTGCAAAAGGGTTAAAAACCACAGTCTAAGCCACAGGTTTGAGTTTTGTGTGAAAACGAAGTTCACTGTGTTTCCATTGGCTAGAAGTGAAACATTAAAACTGTGATTTCTGTTGATAAGAAAAGGACATTAAACCACTCACAAAACAAGTGGAAAAGTGGAAAAGTCTTGAAAGAAGGAAGGAGCACAAGGTGTTTAAAGGGTGAACAGTAGGTCAAGTTTCAACACACAGTGATCATTAAATCAACGTTTTTGTTCTGTTGAAAGTTTCTTTTGTGTATTGTGTAAAAGACAAAAGCAGTGTCTTGATCTCCCATTCTATAAAACAGACCTCAAGTGAGTAAAATAGTCAAGACAGTCTACAAGTGTGTGGGGAAAAACTGGTATGAAGAACAGTGGGGTATAAAGAAAACCGTGTTTTGTTTGAAAGGGAGTTTATTGGTATTTGAATGCTACAGACCTTTGTGACCACATAAAAAACATTACAAGCTCTGCCACCTTGTCCTATGTACAGTGACTTTTTACTGTGTGTATACACTTTGTGATTGACTGTGTTTATGTTGTTGAATCCACTGGTGGAGTGGCCTACCAAGAAGAAAGCAGGGTTTTGAAATTAAGGAGATTGTGGTTTTACCTTTGTCAAAAATACAAGGTTATATTGTTGTCCTCAAAACAGCAAAAGGCAGGGTGACCTTATCACAAAACACAGGAAATTCACTTTGAATTTCTATCTTTATTGACTGTGTTTTTCTTCTTAAAAGTTTACTTGTTGAATTGCATATCAAATGGAAAGCATTTTTTTGGAAAGAGGAAGAGAGTGGTGTGTTAAAAGGGCATTTTCACACTACATTTGAGACCATTATTGCTTACAGTGAGTTAACAGGCTGAGACAGAGTTTTGGTTTAAAAAAACATTTCAAAAAATTTGAGGCAGTTTGGTGTTTCAAGAGCACATCTAGATCAAGATGCCTCCCAGGCAAGATAACAGAAGTGGGTTGCACAAGAGGTATGAGCCGATTTCCACCGAAGAGGTCAATGCACACCCATCTATCTTATTCAATTTTTATTAGGTGGGGTGTTTGGATTTTTGCCAGAGGGTACAAGAAGTCAAAGGTTTCTTGCCATTAACACATTTGTGTGCCTTGAGGTTCAAAGACAAACATTTTCAATTAGCAGGCCTTGATTTCAAGTTCTCCCCGAGATCCATATCCAAGGCTACTAAAATTCCATACATTGGCGAAAAATGGTTCAAACAAGCCTATTTAGACTTGGATGACTACAAACCCTTCCTCAAACCTGAGCACAGAGAAGCATGCCCTGCTACTTTCCCTTTCTCTTATCTTCTAGCCAGTTATGCTCCTCTTATGAAGATCATAATGAAGTATTTCACTTGTGAGGGGAGATTCTCCCGAGTTTATGCATACTACATCCGACTGTTGATGCATTTCACAAGAACCAAACAGTTGAATCTTCCTTTCTTCTTGTGCAAAAGCATTGAGAAATGCCCTCCTTTGTCTAGAAGAAGCCTCCATCCCAGCAGATAGCCTCTCTATTCCATCACTCTCTCATTAAAATCATCATCCTTCACCAACTTGAGAAGAAATAGGTTTCTTGGGATGTTTTCATCAGTCACTCGAATTTCTCCACTGTCCCTCCAGTCCATACATCCCCCACATCTCCTACTCGTCGCCCCTCACCTTCCTCTAGCAGACCTACTCCTAGAAAGCTCAAATTCACTACAGAACAGGCGAAAAATCATGGAGAAGGAGAGGGAAGTGGCCAGCAAGAGGAGGAAGGACATGAACATGAAGAAAAAGATGAGGAACAACAGAAAGAAAGTGATGGAGGGCAACAGTTTGAGCAACAGGTTGAACAATAGAATGAGCAAGAAATTGAAGCACAACAGTAGCATGATATTGAGGAGCAGGGGCAGCCCGGAGAAGATACACAGGAGTCTCCTCATGACACTCAGCAACCTCCTCATGATACACAACAGCCTCAAGAAGAAAGGCAAATTCAAAGGGATGACAAGCAAGATGACAAAGGTAAAGGAATCATGCCTTCCTCTCCTAAAAAGGCTAAGGCCAAGACAACAAGAAAGAGGGTGTCCAAGGTTGTCACTCCAAATGTGACAAGAGCTCTTCGAAGCAAAGGTAAATTGCCTAAGAAGCCTATCATTGATTTTCCTAAAAGGAAGAACTCTAGAAAAGCTACCCAAAGCAAAGGGAAGGGCAAGATAGAAGAAGGTCATGAGCATGGAAGTGCATTAGATGCCATCCCAATTCCAAGTGATGACAGTGATAATGAGGCCCGCATTCGAGAAAACCTTTTGATCTAAAGAGAGAGAGAAATTGATGCATTGCAAGGTGATCTTCACAGGGCAAGGAATTTCAATCATTTTCTAGAAATCCAAAATAGGCAAATGAGTGTCCATATGGCTATCCATGAGATAAGGGCGACTAAGTACAAGAAAGAGGCCTCCAAAGCCCAAGCAAGGATAGATGAGCTCATAGGTTATTTTAATGAAAGTGAAGAAGATGACCAGCCTAGGCGAAAAAGGCCTAAAACCATAGGGCTTAAAAAAGCCCTTGAGAAACAAAAAGAGGAGGAAAATGCCCTTTTCCAATCCACCCCTCTCACAACACTGTTTGAACAAGAGTTAGAAAACAATAAGGAGGCGTGGCTTGAAAGAATCAATGACCATTTGTAGAAGAAATTGGAGAGGGAAAACAGGGATCTAGAGCTGCAAAGGAGAATGACAAGGCATTACAAAAAGTTAAATCAGTTTTCCCGTCGCAAGTTAAAGGCTGCCCAAGAAAAGCTAAAGGAGGCTAAACGGAAGCGCCCGGTATGGAAAGTGAAGAAAGACACATCAATATTTCATATTTTGGCTTCCGCTTCAGAACATGTTGCTAAGAACCCTTGAGGGTCATACACACCGATTTTGGACAAATTTTGACATACTTTGGTTTTTTGGCATTTTTGAGTTTTTGGTCAAAACTCATGAAATTCGCCATTTCAGTTTGGGGATTCGTCAAAGGAGGAGAATGGTATCATTGGATGCCATAATTTCAGGGGCACACACTTAGCAATTTTCAGGACATTCGGAGATCATTTTCTTCCCCAAAGTGGCGAAAAAGGCTCGCTTTTTGCACACTCTGCCCGGTCTATCAGCAAACTGTAATTTTTGGTTTTTTACACACAGGTTCAGTTTTGGAGGACTTCCAGGAATCATATTGGGAAAATTTTAGTTGTTCCAGAAAGTAGACACTCATATATTTCCAACAAGCTATCATGAGCCTTGTTTCGACATCGGGAAGGCTGCCAAATGTTGCCAGCAAGTCAGGGGACCTTTTGCTGATATAAATTTTGAATATTTTTGTAATTTTTGAACCTTTAAAAATTGCTTTTTCCAAATGTGCGTTTAGCTATTTTTGCACATGGAAAATGATGCAAAGTCAATTATTTTTCCTTTTTTAGCATTTTCTAGATATTTTATGAGATATTTTGTGCCTTGGGCTTTGCAAAGCCTCAAGGAGAAGTTTAGATATTTTGATTAGGCCAATAGGATGGCAAGTTGAACCATGAGGTTTTCCTCACTTGAGCCTATATATTCCAAAGACTTTCATTGTAAACATGGCTTAACTTGAGAAGAGAAGCAATATATGGTCATATAAGCTTTGGAAGAAATACTTGTCTTATGCTTTTGGATTGCCTCTTGGATGCTCTTGGATGAATGAAGAAGGATTGTTGTTGGATTCCATGACTTGGTATAATGGTATAGTGTCTCTTGCTTTGTTGTTGTCTTCCAGTTTTCATTCATGAATACATGTTTCTTGCTTGCTATAGATCGGTAGAGAACAAATTTGAGACATGCCCTTGGAGGCACCTCAAATTTCCTGTTTCTTCATAGCTTTCATGTTTTCCTCTTCCTTAGTTACATTAAAGAATTCTTAATTGTTCTTTAATAACTTGAGGATATTGTTGCTTGTTTCATTCATAGTTCTATGCATGCTAAGTATGATTTACGGTACGCCCTGCTTACCTATGGCTAGTTATAGTTCCATCCATGAAATTTCTCTTTGACTGATTAGATTATCATTTTTTTGAACCAAGGAGGCCTAGTTTCGATCTAGCCCTTTGCCTAAAACTATGCAAATCTTGTTGTTCAAAGTGCCCAATAACTTGAAGTACTGTGTTTAGGCATTCTGACATAGTAAGTTAAGTTGTTTGTCTTTCTTAAGTGTTTTCCCCAAAGTCTGATAGCCATTTCCCAAAGTTAGAGGGTCATATACTTATATGCGTGGCTTGAATGTTTATTTCTATGTATTGATTAGCTTATAGTTACATTTTGCATGATTAATGGTTTTCCCTACCATGTTTATGTTATCTATTGAACTAGTTATGCTTGAAACTCTTTTTTGTTCACAAACTTGATGTCCATTTAATCCATTTTTCCCAAAGATCCTTTCTACCTTGAATCAAATCGGCCCTTCAACAGCCTTGTATGACCGTCTGATAACTTTATTGACCTTTTCGACCCCATACCCCAGTTGATCTGACTTCTTTTTACCTGTCTTATATCTTTGATCAGTTTCATCCCTCACAACCTAAAAAACCAAAACCAAAAAACTTACTTCATAACTAGCCTAAAATCAGAACATAATAAGCAAACACACAGACATCCCTTACACACAATAGAGAGAGCCCTCTCTGAGTCCAGGAAGGCTAGGTCCTTGGGCTCCAAAGCTTGGTTTGATGTTACATTGTCATTTGGTTTGCCAATCAGCCAAATCACGGGAACCTAACATAATGGCGATCACAGTGGGACTCTGAGTGATAAACAAACTTAGTTTCCCTAAAATATTTGGAGACCCTTAAGAATACTATCTGATTGACTTATCCCACCGCTCACTAACATAATGGCGATCACGGTGGGACTCTGAGTGATAAAAAAACTTAGTTTCCCTAAAATATTTAGAGACCGTTATGAATACTATCTGATTGACTTATCCCACTGCTCACTAACATAGTGGTGATCATAGTGGGACCTTCTGAGTTAGTGACAATCTAAGTACTCCTTAGTAACTCTTGAAGTCTCATTCAAACTTAGAAAACTTAAGTGTTGTCCGAAGAGTAAAAAATAGCTACTTCACCATCTTAGAAAAATGATGAGTCAGTTATAGGAAACTCTTCCAAACCTCAGGACTACACAAAACTCAGAAAACCCCCCAAAAAAAAAGCTCCCTTAGATTGGTTTTTTGATAGTATTGGTGGTGGACCATACACATATACCTCAAAACAATTAAAAATCCACGTGGCGACTCCACTAGCCTCTAGTAGGCCTTACTATTTTACCAAACTCTAGGTTACTATCCGATCGACCTATCCCATCGCTCACTAACATAGCGGGAGATGGTGGGACACTGAGTACATGACAATCTAGCAAACTCTTATAGACTCTTTAGTCCTTTAGATACTTAAACAAGCAAGCAGTCCATAAGATTATTTAGAGTAAACTCTTTTTGTTATTGCCACCCTAGCAAGGTGTCGAAACAATTTTAGAATACTTTAGACAAACCATAGGCTGCACATAAAAAACTTAGAAAAACCCCAAAATATTTCCAGATTGGCCTTACCTTAGTTATTGGCGGTGGACCATAGTTTTCATAAAATCCACCTGGCGACTCCACTAGTTCATCCTTTTGGTTTTGACCATCCTTCACTTTAGTATAACCTTAGAGAGGCCATCCATCTGAAACTTTCACAAATACCACCCTCTCTAAACTCTAGACTTGAAATCTGGCTTCACGAAGAATCTACACCAGATCTCATCCAGACCCAAATCCCCCTATCATAGTAGATGACCCAGAGAAGATTCTGTGGCAAGTTTCCGAAACTGACAATCTAGCTACCGATAGGTCCATCCGTAAAACAAGATCAGTACCTGAACATCTTATTACCTTGCCAGATTCCTCTTTCGACTTAGAATCAACAAAAACACTTTTCAGAAGCAAGTCACATAGTAAGATAAAATTTGATGATCTTGAACCCCTAGATCTGCCACAAAGTCCTAACAGAGAAGCCTCACCTACCACACCTCCCGACTTTCAGCTTCTCCATCGCTTTGGCTCATACCATCCCAGATCTGCTCAAAACCAGGTCATTAGTCCAAGTACATCTGCCACACCCACCCAAACCACAACTGTTCAAATCACCTCAGCCCATCCTACAAGCCCTCATCTTGTACCTCATCCATTAGTTCCCATCATGGCAGCCTGGTACGCACCTTTGGTGTTGCCACTACCTTTGGCCCCCTTACCAGATCACTATCAAGACAAAATCCCACACTTTACCGGAGAAGAGACTTCCACAGCTCAACAGCATGTAAGTAGGATTAGCGATGCTTTTGAATACATGGAAGTACAAGACGAGACCGTCAGAATGAGATTATTTGCCCAAAGCTTGGGTGGAGAACCCAAAACATGGTTTAAGAGCTTGCCTCCAAACATCATCCACAACATCCCAGAACTATATCAAGTCTTCAAAAACAAGTGGGAAGTCCGAAAGAACCCTATTCAAATCCTGTCAGAATATAACAACCTAAAACGGGAAAATGGGGAAAGTGTCTAGGCTTAATGCACTAGGTTCAACAGTGTGTATAACGCCCTCCCACCTCACTTCAAACCCCCACTTGGTTCAGCCTTGGCAAAATTCCCCGAGGGTTTTGATCCAGACATGACATATCAGCTAAGAGACAAGGATCCCCCTACCCTAGAGGAAATGCAACAGGTAGCCATAAGGGCAGAAGAAAACTTAGCAGAAAAAAGAGCTAGGACTAGATCAGAAAGAAAAGTCACATATAGAGATGAAGTCTCCACTTCATCTCCTTCCCTAGATCCTAGAATAGATGATTTAGTCAAGACCATGGCCAAAATGTGGGAAAAGATAAATGAAAGGGCCCCTATTAGGGACAATCAGCCAAACCCTCCAAACAAAAACCGAAACCAAAATATTAGGAGGGAATAACCTCAAAACAGACCAAGGGAAAATGACCAACAAATTAGGCCACCATTTAATGAAAATTATATGGAAGAAGATGATAGGGATACTGAACCCATTGATGAAAATAATTGGAATCTCATAGGTTCTGATAACGAGAGTGAGGTTTACCTCACAGCAGAAGAGCAAGAGTTATGCTCTCTAGGTCAGGACGAAACCAACTATGAAGATCTCGAAGATCCTACCATAGACTTTCAGAATGCCATTATAGAAGCTCACAGGTAGTATAACCTTAGAAGCAGAAAAACCAAGACCGCTCCAAAAAGGGTAGTCCTAACATTACTAAAACCTCCGATACCATCCTTAAAAAGGCTATGGATAGCAACACAATTGTGGCCAAGGAAATTGACCAAAACAAAGATAAAGTTATTCAAACATGTTTTGGCTCAGATTCTCCTAGTACCTCTACAAGAACCCCCGAGGTGACTGTGTCAAACAAAGTCTCTAACCAAAGTCAGCAGATTAAGAGCATAGAAAAGGTCATGTCCGAAAAAGCTGAAATAAATCTGTCTAGACCACAAATTCCTTTTAGTTTCGAAGGGGAAATTTCCAAAATAAAAATTACCATACCCCTTACTGAGCTAATAACTGTAGATAGGTATAGATCTCAAATCTTCAAAGTTTTCGACATAGGGAGCAAGGCAGATACTTTAAATCTAACTGACGACAAACCCGAGCTCCTATTCGGCCCGAAGATAGAAGGTCAATACCAAGAAGGATCTGTTTCCCCTTTCTATGTAAGTTTGAACATACAGGATAAAATATTACATAATGCCATGTTAGATTCTGGTGCCTCCCATAACCTCATGCCTAGAGCAGTCATGGAAAACCTAGGACTAGAAGTAACTCAACCTTACAAAAACCTGTATTCCTTTGACTCAAGTCAAGTCAAATGTTTAGGTCTGATAAAGAACCTAGATTTTTCTCTAACACAGCTACCAGCGAAAAACTTAGTCATGGACGTAGTAGTAGCCGATATCCCTCCTAAGTATGGAATGCTACTATCAAGGGCATGGGCTGCCAAAATATAAGGTAATCTCCAAATGGATATGTCATTTGCTACCATCCCCGTTTTCAACCTAACTAGGAGATTATACCGAGAGACTCACATGAAATACATGGTTAGTAACCGGGATAAGCCGAACAACACTCCCATTTATTTCATTCATTCCAATTTAGATTCTTTTATCTTATACAATGAAAGTGATGTGGACAAGCAAATAATAGAAAATGAAGAGGTTTTCAAACCATCAGAAACACACTTCCCATTACTGAACATGGAAACAAATGACCAAAGCGCCAAGAAACCTAAAAAACAGCTTAGTATCTTGTATGAAAAGGAAGCTCTTTGGATTATAAGCTTTGAAGGTTCTTGTGGCAAAATTGGTTCAGAGGTTGGTATCTGGATACACAATACTAATGAAGGTCATTCTTTCAGATTATAATTCCAATGTACTAATAATATTGCGGAATATGAGGCCCTTCTCATTGGTCTGCACATACTTAAGGACTTAGGCGCCAAAAAAGTATCAGCCTAGGGAGATTCAGAACTTGTAATCAGGCAAATCAAAGGTGAATATTCAGCAAAAAACCAATACTAAGGGAATACAGGAATGCAGCTTTAGATATCCTCAAAACATTCGAAAAGTATGAACTCACTTATATCCCTAGGATTCAAAATAGTCTGGAAAATGAACTCGCCTTTGCTGCAAGCAATGGCCAAACACCATGTCTAAGTGAGCAATATAGCATTCAGGTCAGACATCGCCCTACTGTACCAGATAATATCAATCATTGGCAAATATTCAAAGATGATGATCAAATTGATGACTTCTTACAATTTAGGAATGAATTTGAGGAAACCAGAAAAGACTTAGAAAATGAAGAAAAGGAATACAACCACAATCAAGACCAAGAGCTAAATCTACCTTCTTGGACAGATCTGAACCTGATAGATCCTTCATCCGGAATTGAGATAGGAGAGGACATTGACCCAAGAGAACTCGAAGTCTTACATTGTGAAAATAACACCATACCCAGAGGGCTTGCACCTCTCAAGGAATTGTTTGATTTTAACGATGTGGCCAAAAAGCCAAAAATGGAATCCACTGAGGTCGACATAGAAGAATATAACATAGGAAGCTTAGAAGAACCTAGAAAGGTCAAACTATCCAAAACCCTTCCACCTCACATAAAACATAAATACATCGAGTTGTTTAAAGAATTTAAAGATGTGTTCGCATGGGGATACCAATATTTGAAATCATACGACACAAGCATCATCCAACATAAAATCCCCCTCAAAGAAAACCAAAAGCCTTTCAAACAGAAGTTAAGACGGATAAACCCAGTATTACTACCTTTGGTTGAAAAGGAAATAAAAAAGATGTATGTTGCTGGGATAATAGTATCTCTCCGGTACTCTGAATGGGTCTCAAATCTAGTATCAGTTAGGAAAAATACTGGAGAAATCAGACTCTGTATAGATTTCCGAAACCTAAATAGGGCCTGTCTGAAGGACAACTATCCTTTGCCCAAAATGGACCACATACTTCAGAAGGTAGTAGGAGCTAAAAGGATCTCATTGCTTGATGGTTTTTCTGGTTATAACCAAGTGCTAGTTCACCCCACTGATCAACACAAAACAACTTTCACCACACCTTGGGGCACTTTTATGTACGTCAAAATGCCTTTTGGATTGATGAATGCCGGCGCCACATTTCAAAGAGCCATGGACATAGATTTCTCAGAAGACATAGGTGTTTTCATAGTCATATATCTTGACGATATAATGGTATATTCTAAATCAGATGAAGAACACCTAGTACACTTAAGAAAGGTTTTCAACAAATGTAGAAAATATGGTTTATCCCTAAACCCCAAGAAAACACTTTTCGGTCTAGAAGAAGGAAAACTCCTAGGTCACATTATCTTGGAAGAAGGAATAAAAATAGACCCCCAGAGAATCGAAGGCATATTTCAAATAAGTCACCCCAGAAACATAAAGAAGTTGTAGTCCTTTATCGGAAAGATAAATTTCTTGAGAAGATTCATCCCAAACCTTGCCGAACTCTTGAAAGATATCACAAATATGTTGAAGAAAGAGGTCGGGGTTAAATGGACTATAGAAGCCAAAAAATCTTTTGAACTAATAAAAAAGGCCTTAACTGAAACACCAATATTGATAACTCCTGATTTCACCAAAGAATTTTACATTTTTTCATTTGCCTCGGAACACACAATAGCTGTTGTACTGTTACAAAAAAATGCAGCTGGGCAAGAGCAACCCGTTGCCTTTTTTAGCAAATCCCTGAGAGATGCTCCCTTGAAATAAAACATCATGGAAAAACAGGCATTCGCATTAGTAAAAGCACTGAAATATTTCCGAGTTTACATCTTGCATTCTCATGTCATAGCTTTTGTCCCTAATACTATCGTCAAGGACATTTTGAACCAAGATCTCGATGGTAAAAGGGGAAAATGGATCGCTATCATTTTAGAATATGACTTATAAATCCGACCTATCAAACTAGTTAAAGGACAAGGACTTGCAAGGCTAATGGCTGAAACCAACCTCCAAGCTTTAGATATAAATTTTGTTGATACCTTAGAAGAACAGGAAGAATGCACACTCCCTCCTATTGATCAATTGTTTCTGGACTCACCTTGGTATGCGGATATTCTTTATGTATTGTCTTATCTAAATGCTCCTCTGAATTTATCAAAAACAAAAGCAAGATTTCTTAAACAAAAATCTTTAAAGTTTTGCATTATAGATGGTCTTCTGTATTGGAAAAATCCCACTGGTATGCTGCTTAAATGTTTGCTTGAGTCTGATGCAGAGAAAATTATGCGTGAAATGCATGAAGGGGAATGTGGGGGCCATCTTTACTGGAAAACCACAGCAAAAAAAATCCTTAGAGCCGGTTATTATTGGCCTACCTTATTCCCTGACACTCACAAAATAGTTATGACATGCCATAAGTGTCAAATTTTTGATGGCAGGAAAAAACTTTTACCTTTGCCCTTACATCCCATCATAGTCGAAGGACCCTTCCAGCAATGGGGTCTAGATTTCATTGGGGAAATTCACCCTTCTTCATCCGCTTGACATAAATGGATCCTCACAGCCACTGATTATTTTACCAAATGGATAGAAGCCATACCCTCCAGGAATGCCACTGATTCAGTCATCATCAAGTTCCTAGAAACCAATATCATATCTAGATTTGGCTGTCCCAGAAAGATCATTACAGATAACGCCGCTGCCTTCTCCTCCAAAAGAATGGTTGAGTTCTGTTACAAATATCACATTTCCTTAGGACATTCCACAGCTTATTACCCTCAAGGTAATGGTTTAGCCGAGTCCTCCAACAAGAGCCTAGTCATCATCATCAAAAAACTTCTTGAACAAAATAAAAAAGCATGGCATGGAAAACTAGTACACGCACTATGGGCCAATAGACTAACCACCAAAAAATCCATAGGTATGTCTCCTTACCAGCTAGTTTATGGCATAGATGCCATTTTCCCAACATCTCTAGGGGTTCCAGTAATGAAGTTACTACAGGAAGTTCAAATAGAAGAAAATGACATGCAAAGAAGGGTAAATCAGAATATCCATTTACAGCAAACCAGAGAAGAAGTTTACCAAAGGGCTCAGTTAGCACAAGACAAAATAAAACGAATTTTTGATAGAAGGACCAAGGAAAATGATTTTCAGGTTGGAGACAAAGTGCTAAAATGGGATTCCAGAAGAGAAGAAAAAGGTAAACATGGTAAGTTTGAAAACTTATGTAAGGGACCTTTCATCATTAGCTCAGTTAGTGGAAACAATGCCTTTTTCTTGCAAGAACCTGATGGGACTGAAATTTTTGGGGGTCCTGTGAATGGTAGGACATTAAAGCACTATTTCTGTCAAAAGCTCCAATTCTAAAAAAAAAATGGGGGCAATTTCAATCATTGTATATACCACTGTTTGAAAAATAGATAAAACAAAAAGTCAAAAACAATAGAAGATAGAAAAGAGGGCAGTTGAAAAATAGGAAAAAGACCCATGTTCCAAAAAATAGTCCTTTGGAAAGCGCGCAAGTCTAAATTCCACTACTTGTACTCAAATGTCTTGTTCAGCTATCTAGCCTAATCATAGCTGAACATGTTTAAATTTATTTGCTGATAAGTTAGTGAGTGAAAAAGGTGGTCAACATTGTGTAAGATTGACTTATCATAGAGAGTAGATTAGGAAAAGATACTGGTTCCACACGCCCAAAACATAACCAAAGAGAGAAGCGAGGGATGGAAAACACATTGTACATCTTAGCCCCGTTTTTCTAGATTTCCTTTTTGCAAAATAATATTTGTGTGCAGTTTATCCTTTCATGCCACAAATACATGACAAATTAGACTGTTTAACCCTGATTTGATCTTTTTGAATTTCATGTTTTAGATTAGAGAACAAAATCTTGTCAAACAGTTTAATCTTGATAGTTGATCTAGTTTAGGTAGAGTAATGAAGGAGTTCATCAGTTTAATCTGAACTCTCGGCAGATATAAGTGTAGAGTTAGATAGGTTCATTTTGCAAAAAGAAAAATATGCATTGTCAAAAGGCTACTAGTTCAAATGCGCCAAAAAGAAGAAAAAATGTTAGGAAAGATAGTGGGGTAGGTAGAAATATCGTTGATACTGATCATGTTGTATCTTTTCAGAAGTCACATCAAAGAAAATTGAAATTGCACCAATGGGTAAGGCACTGGTCTTCATAAGCCAAAGATCTGAAATTCTGGACACCTCCTGAAAAGGAGCTTCCATCCCCAAATGGAGCCACTGTTAGTCATCAGTATTTTTCACCTATTGATGATGACTAGTTTGGACAGCCAAGTTTTCTAGCAGCTGATCCAAAAATTTGTCATATTTTCCAGCTGGGAAAACACCCATTAAACTTTTTTCCCTCTTACCTTTCAGTCCGATGAAACCCCATTATCAAATCCTACCTAGCCTCAGCCATACTAGTCTACCCATCAGCTCTAAAGAGACAATCCAAATCTATTCAAACAGTCTCCCCTAAGTTAGGAAGTTGCGTTTTAAGGCATTTCTCCCTTGGCAAACTATCAAAGAGACAAAAACCTCCATTTGCTATAGACCAGTCATAACAGACCTCCCACTCTACTAATAAAATTGTTTTCAGCCCTAAGTCGCACCACTAATACACCCTTAAGTCTCAGCAATACATAGACCATAATCTCAAGCTGATTTTAGGTGTTTTACAGTGTTTGATGGATCTTTCAAGGACAGAAACATACCAGCATCTCAGAAGACAATTTTGAGCTCCACATGAGAAGATAGCTGCTTCTCAAAGTGATCTTGAGCCTGAGATGCATCTACAGGGCAAAGAGTTTCTCATCAAGCTCTTGCAACCTCATTCAAGGCCTGAAAGGACAGTAGAAGAAAAAACAACACTGTCAAGAGGCTGTTGATATGACATGACTGAGAACCTCCTTCATCTATAAGCAGAGTGTTTGAAGACCAAAGAACCTCCTTCATCTATAAGCAGAGGGTTAAAGCGCCTCCTTCATCTATAAGCAGAGGGCGATGGCCAAAGTTTGACTTGAAAAGTTGCAACTGACTGTAAGACAGATTTGTTTTTAATAAACAGTGAGACAATGACTAGGGTTTTCTGAAGAAAAGTAATGATTGAAGGCTGAGGTAAAGGCAGTAATATTTTCAATTTTTTTTTGCTTGCCATCATGTGTAAGAGAAACCCTTGTCAGTATGTTCATCAGGCAGCCTTGATATGGCTGTGACAGAAGGTTGATAAAACATCAGATATTTTTCCAAGAGAAGGGCCTCCTTCATTCATAAGCAATGGGCCAGGGCAGTGATTATTTCTAGGTTTTCTCACTGACTGATAGACAAAGTAAGAATAGTAAGAGATACTTGAAACAGAGAAATAATGTAAAGGACCAAGAAGGAAAGCATGGGTACCACTGCAATCCAATGGGTCAAAACTTGTCTCTTAACAAGGTATCTCTCAAAAGACAATCTGCAGCTCAAAACAAAACCGAATTAAAGAGTGGTTGGTGAGATGGGTTATTGCACTGGCAAAGGGCACTGCAAATAATTATATAGGTTCATAAAGTACAAAAATAACTTTGGAATCTTCTTTCAGGTTCTAGAAATCATTGAGGGCAAAGTTACATGCCACTGCCACAAAAGGAGACATTTTTCCCTCTAAGTGAGAGACAGTCAAAGTTTTAAAAGAAAAATTTTTCATAAGGGTTAAAGGAGGTCTCGCTTATAAACAAGTGGTTTTTACCACTGTAATACATATCCAAACAAAGGATATCAGTTTGTGTGTGAGAGGTTTCAAATTCGGATTTAAAAACTAAGGCCTTTTCAAACTTTTTGAACAAACCTCCTCCAATCAAACGTGAAAGGACCGTTGGCCTTTTTGTTTTCCAAAAGGGAAAAAGACCGTGGAAAATTCATTTTGAAAACCACAAAGAACGATAAAGACACTCCTTTATCATTCACGAGACCAGAGAAAGAGGTTTTGAACAAAAGACAGAGTTTTCAAGGGTTAAACTCCGCGCGGCGCGCCTGTAAGTGTGCGCGGCACGCTCAGGCGCATAAAATACAAAGGAGAACAAGGCTGCGCGGCGCGCCTGTAGCCCTGGTCCTGTCGGCCCGACAATGACCCGACAACCAGAATCTGCACGACGCTCTTCCTTATAAACCTGCCGCGCACACTCAAATGGTCCAAACGCCCTCAACACAACTCTGGAGGTCGCTCAAACTCATCTACACGTTCATCATCGATTCTCAAGGTATTTCTATGTGCCTCCTTTATGTTTTTCAAAAACTGTTGAGTGGTGCAAAAGGGTTAAAAACCACAGTCTAAGCCACAGGTTTGAGTTCTGTGTGAAAACGAAGTTCACTGTGTTTCCATTGGCTAGAAGTGAAACATTAAAACTGTGATTTCTATTGATAAGAAAAGGACATTAAACCACTCACAAAACAAGTGGAAAAGTGGAAAAGTCTTGAAAGAAGGAAGGAGCACAAGGTGTTTAAAGGGTGAACAGTAGGTCAAGTTTCAACACACAGTGATCATTAAATCAACGTTTTTGTTCTGTTGAAAGTTTCTTTTGTGTATTGTGTAAAAGACAAAAGCGGTGTTTTGATCTCAAATTCTATAAAACAGACCTCAAGTGAGTAAAATAGTCAAGACAGTCTACAGGTGTGTGGGACAAAACTGGTATGAAGAACAGTGGGGTATAAAGAAAACAGTGTTTTGTTTGAAAGGGAGTTTATTGGTATTTGAATGCTACAGACCTTTGTGACCACATAAAAAACATTACAAGCTCTGCCACCTTGTCCTATGTACAGTGACTTTTTACTGTGTGTATACACTTTGTGATTGACTGTGTTTATGTTGTTGAATCCACTGGTGGAGTGGCCTACCAAGAAGAAAGCAGGGTTTTGAAATTAAGGAGATTGTGGTTTTACCTTTGTCAAAATTACAAGGTTATATTGTTGTCCTCAAAACAGTAAAAGGCAGGGTGACCTTATCACAAAACACAGGAAATTCACTTTGACTTTCTATCTTTATTGACTGTGTTTTTCTTCTTAAAAGTTTACTTGTTGAATTGCATATCAAATGGAAAGCATTGTTTTGGAAAGAGGCAGAGAGTGGTGTGTTAAAAAGGCATTTTTACACTACATTTGAGACCATTATTTCTTACAGTGAGTTAACAGGCTGAGACAGAGTTTTGGTTTAAAAACACATTTCAAAAGCTTTGAGGCAGTTTGGTGTTTCAAGAGCACATCTAGATCAAGATGCCTCCCAGGCAAGATAGCAGAAGTGGGTTGCACAAGAGGTATGAGCCGATTTCCACCGAAGAGGTCAATGCACACCCATCTATCTTATTCAATTTTCATGAGGTGGGGTGTTTGGATTTTTTCCAGAGGGTACAAGAAGTCAAAGGTTTCTCGCCATTAACACATTTGTGCGCCTTGAGGTTCAAAGACAAACATTTTCAATTAGAAGGCCTTGATTTCAAGTTCTCCCCGAGATCCATATCCAAGGCTACTAAAATTCCATACATTGGCGAAAAATGGTTCAAACAAGCCTATTTAGACTTGGATGACTACAAACCCTTCCTCAAACGTGAGCACAGAGAAGCATGCCCTGCTATTTTCCCTTTCTCTTATCTTCTAGCCAGCTATGCTCCCCTTATGAAGATCATAATGAAGTATTTCACTTGTGAGGGGAGATTCTCCCGAGTTTATGCATACCACATCCGACTATTGATGCATTTCACAAGAACCAAACAACTGAATCTTCCTTTCTTCTTGTGCAAAAGCATTGAGAAAATGGCCTCCTCTGTCTAGAAGAAGCCTCCATCCCAGCAGATAGCCTCTCTATTCCATCACTCTCTCATTAAAATCATCATCCTTCACCAACTTGAGAAGAAAGAGGTTTCTTGGGATGTTTTCATCAGTCACCCGGATTTCTCCACTATCCCTCCAGTCCATACATCCCGCACATCTCCTACTCATCGCCCCTCGCCTTCCTCTAGCAGAACTACTCCTAGAAAGCTCAAATTCACTACAAAACAGGCGAAAAAACATGGAGAAGTAGAGGGAAGTGGCTAGCAAGAGGAGGAAGGACATGAGCATGAAGAAAAAGATGAGGAAAAATAGGAAGAAAGTGATGGAGGGCAGCAATTTGAGCAACAGGTTGAACAACAGAATGAGTAGGAAATTGAAGCACAGCAGCAGCATGATATTGAGGCGCAGGGGTAGCCTGAAGAAGATACACAGCAGTCTCCTCATGACACTCAGCAGCCTCCTCATGATACATAGCAGCCTCAAGAAGAAAAGCAAATTCAAAGGGATGAAAAGCAAGATGACAAAGGTAAAGGAATCATGCCTTCCTCTCCTGAAAAGGCCAAGCCCAAGACAACAAGAAAGAGGGTGTCCAAGGTTGTCGCACCAAATGTGACAAGAGCTCTTTGAAGCAAAGGTAAATTGCCTAAGAAGCCTATCATTGATTTTCCTAAAAGGAAGAACACTAGAAAAGCTACCCAAAGCAAAGGGAAGGGAAAGATAGAAGAAGGTCATGAGCATGGAAGTGCATTAGATGCCATCCCAATTCCAAGTGATGACAGTGATAATGAGGCCCGCATTCGAGAAAACCTTTTGATCCAAAGAGAGAGAGAAATTGATGCATTGCAAGGTGATCTTCACAGGGCAAGGAATTTCAATCATTTTCTAGAAATCCAAAACAGTCAAATGAGTGTCCATATGGCTATCCATGAGACAAGAGAGACTAAGTATAAGAAAGAGGCCTCCAAAGCCCAAGCAAGGATAGATGAGCTCATAGGAAATTTTAATGAAAGTGAAGAAGATGACCAGCCTAGGCGAAAAATGCCTAAAACCATAGGGCTTAAAAAAGCCCTTGAGAAACAAAAAGAGGAGGAAAATGCCCTTTTCCAATCCACCCCTCTCACAGCACTGTTTGAACAAGAGTTAGAAAAAAATAAGGAGGCGTGGCTTGAAAGAATCAATGACCATTTGGAGAAGAAGTTGGAGAGGGCAAACAGGGATGTAGAGCTGCAAAGGAGAATGACGAGGCATTACAAAAAGTTAAATCAGTTTGCCCGTCGCAAGTTAAAGGCTGCCCAAGAAAAGCTAAAGGAGGTTAAACGGAAGCGCCCGACACGGAAAGTGAAGAAAGACGCATCAAGACTTCATATTTTGGCTTCCGCTTCAGAACATGTTGCTAAGACCCTTGAGGGTCATACACACCGATTTTGGGCAAATTTTGACATACTTTGGTTTTTTGGCATTTTTGAGTTTTTGGTCAAAACTCATGAAATTCGCCATTTCAGTTTGGGGATTCGTCAAAGGAGGAGAATGGTATCATTGGATGTCATAATTTCAGGAGCACACACTCAGTGATTTTCAGGACATTCGGAGATCATTTTCTTCCCCAAAGTGGCGAAAAAGTCTCGCTTTTTGCACACTCTGCCCGGTCTATCAGCAAACTGTAATTTTTGGTTTTTTACACACAGGTTCAGTTTTGGAGGACTTCCAGGCATCATATTGGGAAAATTTTAGTTGTTCCAGAAAGTAGACACTTAGATATTTCTAACGAGCTATCATGAGCCTCATTTCGACATCGGGAAGGCTGCCAAATGTTTCCAGCAAGTCAGGGGACCTTTTGCTGATATAAATTTTGAATATTTTTGTAATTTTTGAACCTTTAAAAATTGCTTTTTCCAAATGTGCGTTTAGCTATTTTTGCATATGAAAAATTATGCAAAGTCAATTATTTTTCCTTTTTTAGCATTTTCTAGATATTTTATGGGACATTTTGTGCCTTGGGCTTTGCAAAGCCTCAAGGACAAGTTTAGATATTTTGATTAGGCCAATAGGATGGCAAGTCTAACCATGAGGTTTTCCTCACTTGAGCCTATATATTCCAAAGGCTTTCATTGTAAATAGGGCTGAACTTGAAAAGAGAAGCAATTTATGGTCATATAAGCTTTGGAAGAAATACTTGTCTTATGCTTTTGGATTGCCTCTTGGATGCTCTTGGATGAATGAAGAAGGATTGTTGTTGGATTCCATGACTTGGTAGAATGGTATAGTGTCTCTTGCTTTGTTGTTGTCTTCTAGTTTTCATTCATGAATACATGTTTCACATATACATCAGAGAACAACGGAGATATGCCCTTGGAGGCACCTCAAATTTCCTGTTTCTTCATAGCTTTCATGTTTTCCTCTTCCTTAGTTACATTAAAGAATTCTTAACTTCTCTTTAATAACTTGAGGATATTGTAGCTTGTTTCATTCATAGTTCTATGCATGCTAAGAATGATTTACGGTACGCCCTGCTTACCTATGGCTAGTTATAGTTCCATCCATGAAATTTCTCTTTGACTGATTAGATTATCATTTTTTTGAACCAAGGAGGCCTAGTTCCGATCTAGCCCTTTGCCTAAAACTATGCAAATCTTGTTGTTCAAAGTGCCCAATAACTTGAAGTACTGTGTTGTGTGATTCTGTTAAAAAGGCTAAGCTGTTTGTCTTTCTTGGAAGTGTTTTCCCTGTGTGTCCATGTTTGGGCTTCAAAGTTAGAAGGTCTTATACTTCTATGCATGGCTGGAATGTTTGATTTCTATGTATTAATTAGCTCATAGTTACATTTAACATGATTAATGGCTTGTTATAACATGTTTATGTCTGCTATCAACTAGTTACACTTGAAATCCCTCGTCTTTCACAAACTTGATGTCCATTTACTCCATTTTTCCCCAAAGATCCTTTCTACCTTGAAATCAAATCGGCCCTTCTGGCTCAACCTTATCACCGTCTATAGCTTTTCGACCTTTTTCAACTCCATAGCCTGGGCTGATCTGACATCTTTTTACCTGTCTTATATCTTTGATTAGTTTCATCCCTCACAACCTAAAAAACCAAAACCAAAAAACTTACTTCATAACTAGCCTAAAATCAGAACATAATAATCAAACACACAGACATCCCTTACACACAATAGAGAGAGCCCTCTCTAAGTCCAGGAAGGCTAGGTCCTTGGGCTCTAAAGCTTGGTTTGATGTTACATTGTCATTTGGTTTGCCAATCAGCCAAATCATGGGAACCTAACAGAGTATATAAAAGATTCTCTTCTACAAGCCAATATCATCTAGGAAATACCAAAATACACTATGCTTGAAGTCAACGTTTTGAAACAATATTGGCAAGAAACATCAAGCAGAAAAGCTCTTGACATAGAAAACTTGACAAAAGTGAATATGGATATTTTCTGGTATTTGTTGATCAAGCCTCATAGTCAATTGGGAGTGTTGAGGTGTCTTTCCAATGCGGTAGTTCAACTTCTTACAAAACTCAATGATTCAATATTCACGGGCCATATGAGAATGCAGCCAATGCATCCCCCCAGCTCGAATATATGATCAAACCCTGCCAGCTCAAGGAACAATTAGAGAGTGGATCCCAGAAACAATCTTGAGACTGTTATAACTTATGCATTTTAATTTCCTAGTTTTTGGTTTGTAGTTTAGATTAGATCAAGAAGAATTATTTCACAAGTCTTCTATTTTTGTAATATTAATTAGTATTTAAACCCCTTTCATGCATTTAGAAAGAGGTCCAAATTTTTGAGAAGGAGGCTTTTGGAACTTACACTATTGTTTGAACAAAAGTATCTAATTGAAAGTATGAGCCCAGAGGCTATCTTTTCAGAACTAAGCTATGATGCAATGAGTACTATTATCTGTGTATTAATTGTTTTATGTTTTTGAGATTTTAGAAAAATTGTTTCTATCTATTTGTCTCTTTCTGATAAGCGTTGAAATGATATATATTCTTATTACTATGAATAAAATGTATTGAATGATATGATGTTAGACAAGTGACTTAGAGAGCTGTTATATGATTAATGTTTTTCATTAACTAAATCAATTACATTGATTTAGTTTCTTTAATGCGCTTACATTCGTTTAGTATGCAAATGATATATATTGCTTCATGCTTATGAAATATTACTTTGTAATCATATAAATCAGTCCATCCCGGGAAGTAGTTAGAATTAGTTTTATTTATGTTATCATTAGAATAGATCATCCCATTTGTGTTAATTTTATTCCATTGTTATATAAAATCTTTTCTTATACGGGAAATTTGTCCCCATATCCCCAATCGGGCCCACCATTTCAACGGAAAAGGAGTTGCTTTAAGCTCCCGACTGGGTGGAATCCCTAATGTTGAGGAAGTCACTCTCTAGCCTTCAATAGAACCTTTCGGCCTTCCTGCTTGCAATTCTTAGTCTTCTGCAATTTACTGTCCTTTTCGCATGTGTGACAATATTAGGGCTCTTTTAACCCTCTTTCTACTTCGCTAGACTTGTGCTAGTTTCTTAGTGAATTAAACCTGCCATATATATCATTTTATTGCCTTAATTCGGTCTTCTTGAGGTGACTAGACTTATGATTTGGAAGCAACAAAATGTTCCCTAGTTTCCTCACACGTGTGGAGAGAAAATAACCCAAAAAAAATTCAGAAATTTGTCCTTCTCTTATATTCCTTTGTCCTTATCTTCTTCGCTCCTTTTCTCCTTCTTGTGATCGATTGTTAAGTGTGAGAATTGTGTCTTTGAGAGAGGTTGAGTTCTTCCTTATATAGGCTTCTTGTCCCTGAAATAAGGTTGACTTGTCACTGATTAAGGCCAACTTGTTGCTTGAGTAACCAACTTGATTAATAGCCCTTGACTTGATCTTAGAGGGTTATTTTGACTCTTTCTTTTGACTCAAATAATTTTCTTACAATATGTAACATGCCAAATAAGGGACTTTCATACATGAAAATGACTCCCTAGACAAGTAGACTCAATGAAAAGCCCTAGAAGTTCTCAATGGGAGCTTAAAATAAAAATAAATTCTCTTAAACATGAAACCCATGCTTCAAGATCAATAATAATAAATATGGGAGCTTAAAATAAAAATAAATTCTCTTGAACATGAAACCCATGCTTCAAGATCCATAATAATAAATTTATTTTTCTTATTACATCAAATACATAAAATCATGATTACATTTTTCATTATGAAGACCGAACCTAGTTACATTTTTAACACACAAAACAACTAAAAACAAAATCATGCACTGAAACCACAAAAAAATAGATGCAAAAAATTATACAAATTATTTTCAGGGGCGTTGCCCCTGAATTTCCTAATCGAGGGAGCCTCTGGGCATCCTTGAGACCACCCCATTGCACTTGATAAAATGTATAATATATGGAGATAGTCATGTATAAAATATAACACAGACCTAACATTCTCCCACTTGTTGTTTTCTTTGCATAGGGGGGTCACAAGAGCACGACCAAAAATCCAAGGTAGTAATTCCCAATGTTTTTCTACACCAACAGAACTTCTCTTTGCTCACATATTTTGTTAGTGAATTTGCAACATTCTTTAATGTGTCCACCTTTACTAGAAACTCCTTCTTGTCTTAAATCATATCTCTCACAAAATGACGCTGAAAATCAATATGCTTTGTCTTAGAATGATAAGTTTAATTATTCGTTAGGAATATTTCACTCTCATTATCACAATATATACTTATAGCTTATTGGAAGAATCAGGAGCTATGTAGTGAGGGTTTATCCTCTGAAGTAAAATACTATTGTATGTTCTGGTAACCCTAAACAAGAGGAGATACTATAGGCCGAGGTTTTTGTATTCAATTATGTAGGTTGATTTTCACCCTCTCTTCATGCTAGCAGTTAATGAAAGGTCTATTGTTGAGGGGAATGAAAATATGGAGGATGAGGTGGATTTTTCATTCAACCAGAGTGACTATGAGCCTATCTAGACAAAGGTTCCACCTTAGGCTCATGATGTGGAGGTTTGGGGATAAATGGTGCTTTGGATATAAGAGTTAATGCTACTATTTAGCTTTAGGAGTTAGTAATGTCAGTTTCCTCTTTCGTATCCCCTCTTTCATGCCCTTTTGAATAGAGAAAGGGCTCATATTTGGCATTAGGGTCACAAAATTTGTTAGATTTTAGTGTATAAATGCTTGTTGCATGTGGAAATATGTACTCTTTCATTCCTCTGGATGACAAAATTTTGGGTACTCTCTTATAAGATGTCCATGGATTTGAGCAGTCCCTTAATGAGGCGATGGTGGGTGGCATAGGATTTTCATGAAAACAAGTTTTATTTGAAGCTAATGTCTAAGAAGGGTTTATTCATGGCCATGAGAAAAGGATGAGAGCAGATCTCTTTGAAGATTTTCCTCTAGGGTTTGAAGGGGTTCCTCGAAGAGGACCAAATAAAAGGAGGAAAATGGTAGGTCTTTAGAGTGGGGAGGGGGCTTGATTAGCAGGTGGAAACCACAAAATCTCGGATGAGCCCAAATGGTCAACACCGCTCTATGAAGAAATGGAAAAAAGGAAAGTGTGCCATATTAAAAACTGAATACCAAAATTTGGTGTTCAGGGAAGAAGTATAGTTAGGGGAAGTTATGGAGACAACAAAGAGGGTTGGGGCATGTCGAGCCAGAGGTAGGAAATTTTCATTTGATATATTGCGTGAATGGACAAAAAAGGAATGGGGAAAGGACCTAATCAACCTCCCCAAGGTAAGCACTCTTACACGAGGATGGTTTATGTTGAAATTAAATTTTGTGGAAGTGGCCAAAATGGGTTCTTGGGAAAACATGGTGTATTGATTCTTCACTGGTACTGATGAAATGATGGAATTCTTTATTCAAATCCAATTGAGAGAAAATGGGATATGCCCTTATGTGGGTAAATTTTTTTGGGTTTCCAACTCAACTCTAGTATTTGGATGTTTTTTCAGGAATATCAAGAATTAATTAGGATCCTTTTTGGAGGTTGATAGGTCAAATGAAACAAATGGCCATAACAAGGATCTTGGTAAATCTAGACTTGCATGAAGGGATATACGTGGAAATAAACATAAATGATCAAGGGTTTACTCAACGATAGATCCTGGATTACGAAGGAATCCCCTTTAGGTGTCGCAAATGTCATAAACATGGTCATGTTATGAAGGAATACCCTATCCATTTCTCAGGCAAGAAAGGTCAAAAGGATTATCATGAAGGAGAGCACAAAGAACACAGAAGAAGGGAGTATTGGGAGATGTGTTGACTAACACTGATCCATAGGTTCAATTGAAGGATGCTCCATAACATATGATGATGGATAGGGAAGCAAATATGACGGGCGACGTAGTGACAATTTCTGGGCGGATCGACACTATGGGGGGCGACCCATCCTCTCCTGGAATCTCTTCTCTGAGAATTTTCTCTCCCCCTCTTCCTATTCCAAATATAATTAGCTCTTTGTTTCACTGGATTTGGGGTTAGGTCATCCATCACAGTCTCCTTCTTTATCTATTGTTTCCTCTTGTTAGCAAAATTTTGGTACTACTTCCTATCCTTTCCCGCTCGCTCCTTCCTGTTTCTCGCCTTCGATACCTTTCCAATCTAGGGATATGGCTATATCCTTCGATTTGATCTCCCAATATAAAATTCAATACAATAGTAGGAATAGAGACTTCGTTTCTGTTTTTGGGGGCCTGGGCCCTTCCTCCTTGATCAAGTATGGAGGGCGAATCTAGGGAAGGAAATCCAATATCTCAAGGGAAAAAATTAAGCTAGTTTGGACGTAGCAGCTGGTAGATAGAGGTTAATTTTTGGTGCGCTTAGAGAAACACTTACCCTAGGCACAATCCCATAATAATTTTTCTCTTTTTCAATTGTATGGTTTTGGCTAGCCCCTCAAAAATACTAGATTTAAGGAGGTTGGTTCAATATGAACACATTGATGTTATTTTCTTGCAAGATAATTTGGGGATGGGGATTCAATTGTTAGGGCTATAGAATCTCTATTACAGGGTTGGATTTTTATGGAATCTGATGCAAAAGGGAGATATGGGGGTCCGGCAGTTGGTTTTAACCAAAAATCCATCAATATTATAGGCTCTTGGGGATCAAATTTGGTGTTGGGAGTTGATATATTTTCTTATAAATTGGGGAATGATCTTCAAGTGGTTAATATTTATGGGATTTTCTAGGATAGGAAATTTTTCTTGGAAAGGTTGATGTCTTGTTCTTTTATGAAAGCTGATACTTTAGTGGCGGGGGAGATTTGAATTTCTCTCTTATGGCCCCTAAAATTTGGGGCCCTCATGCTCATATAGATCCCCTATATGAATATTTAAACCATCTTCTAGAGGAACACAATATGGGTGATTTGGAATTGATTAAGTATAAACCCACCTGGAAAAATAGGAGAATTGGTGGTGCGATGATAGCCAAGAAGATTGACCGATTCCTTTTGGAGTAATATTTATTGGAGATGACACCCCTGTTTCATCAGTGGATTGGGGTGGGGGGCGAATCTAATCATTGTCCAAATTTTCTTGAAATGAAAGGGGGTTTTAACAAACCATGAATCCCATTCAAATTAAATGCATCATGGTTAAAAGACAAATATTTCTGTAATTTGGTCCTTGAATATTGGATCCCTTACAACCCTAGTAGGGATGTGTCTGCGGAGATTCAATTTGCTGAAAATATAAAAAGGGTGATAAAATATATGATTGAGTGGTCTACCCATCCCCATCTCGAGATATGGTCACATCCTCTAATTCAATCCACCAATATAGCCTTCGATCCAATAGTAAGAAGAGGGATTTTGTTTCTACTATGGGGGGCTTGGGCCATTCCTCCACAATCAAGTTTGGGTGGTGTATCTAGGGAAAGAAAGCCAATATCTAGAGGGAAAAAATTAAATCTAGTTTGTACGTAGTGGTTGGTAGACATAAGTCTATTATTGGGGCGCTTGGAGCAGCGTGTGCCCTGGGCATGGTCCTCTAATTATTTTTTTCTCTTTCAATTGCTGAGGTTTGGCTAGACCCTAAAAAAACTAGCTTTGAGGAGGTTGGTTCAATCTAAACACATTCATGTTATTTTCTTACAAGAAAATTTGGGGAATGGGGATTCAATTTTTAGGGTGCTGGAATCTCTGTTACACGGCTGGAGTTATATGGCATCCAATTAAAAAGGGAAATTTGGGGATTTTACAATTGGTTTTAACCAAAAATGCATCAAGGTTGTAGACTTCTCCATCATATTTTGTCTTGGGAGCTGATATATTTTCTTCTAAATTGGGGAAGGATCTTAGAGTGGTTACAATAATATTTTATGGGAAAGGTTGATGTCTCGTTCTTTTATGAAAGCTGATAATTTAGTGGTGGGGGAGGGATATGAAATTCTCTCTTGGGGCCTTTGAAATTTAGGGCCCTAACACTCATATAGATCCCCTATATGACTATTTTAGCCATCTTCTAGAGGAACACAAGTCGTGTGATGTATAATTTATTAAGTATAAAGCCACCTAGAGAAATAGGAGAACTGGTGATGCAATGATAGCCAAGCAGATTGACCGGTTCGTTATGGAAAAATATTTATTGGAAAGGATCCCCCCGGTTTATTAGTGGGTTGGGGTGGGGGCGAATCTAACCATCATCCATTTTTTCTTGAAGTGAAAGGAGGTTTTAAAAAACTGGGAATCTCATTCAAATTCATTGTATCATGGTTAAAAGATGAATCTTTTTGTAATTTGGTCGTTGAATACTGCATCCATTACAACCATGATAAGGATGTGTCTGTGGTGGTTCAATTTGTTGAAAACATGAAAAGGGTGAAAGAAACTATGATTGAGTGGTCTACCCTTGAAAGGCAAAGAGAGGAGGAAGATATTAAAGCTATGGAGGAACAAATGAAGCGTCTTGAAGCCCTTGATGGGGGGGGGGGGGTTGGGGATGGGTGTTATTTGTTAGATGAATCAAAATATAGGATCATTCGTCCAGAGGATACCAAAAAGCGTATGCTATAAGAAAATGATAATTAGAGGAAGAAAGGCAGAGCAATATGGTCGAAGAGTGGTGATGAAAATAAAAATTTATTTCAACAATTTGTAAAGGGTCTTTGAGCACAAAGTACTATTTGGGCCTTGGATGAGTCAAAGCATGGTAGAGCTTCATCATTTGAAGGTCTTTCAAAGATGGGAAATAACTACTTCAGTAATCTATATAAGGCCCATCTTGAAGTGACCATTGCTGAAATTATCTCATTGGATCGATCCTTCCCTAGGTTCACGAGCGATGAAGACAACTAGTTATTAATGAAATTAATGTCTGATGCTAAATTACAAAAGGTCTTCCATAATTTTCAGAAGGATAAAATCCTTGGACTTGATGGGTGGTTAGTATAATTATTCACTAGGCTTTATGATATTTTGGGGGGTGGCCTATTAAAGGTGGTTGAGGACTCTAGGAAATTTGGTAGGATGCTTGAATATTTTAACTCTACCTTTATTGCTATCATCCCAAAATCATATTCTCCACACTCCTTTGATGACTTCAGGCCCATATCACTATGCATATGCATTTACAAGGTCATTGAAAAAATCATAGCCAATAGGCTAAAGCCACTTCTATCCAAAAGTGTATCCAAGGAACAATTTTCCTTTGTGGAAGGTTGATAGATTCACAAAGCAATAGGGGTTTCTCAAGTTGGGATTCACACTTTAAAAACTAAGAAATTGAAATGTTCGGTGATAAAAATTGACCTTTCAAAATAATATGACAGAGTCAGCTGGATATATATTATATTTATAATGATCTATTTAGGATTTAAAGTCCTTTCATTTACTAGGTTATGCATTGCATAATCATTGTATCATTTGTGGTACTAATCAATGGGACGAATTCAACTTTTTTCCATGCTCAACGAGGTTTATGACAAGGTTGTCCTATTTTTCCCCTATTATTCTTGGTAATGGTTGAGGGCCTTAGTATATTTCTAGTTGAAGAAAAAATGTGGGGCGACTTAAAGGGTGTTACTGTAGCTAATAATTTAACCATCACACATATTTTGTTCCTAGATGACATCCTTTTATTTTGTGATGGGTCTAGGAGTGATCTAGCAACCATCAAAGGGACCCTCTCCCTATTTTAGAAAGCTACATGGATGTAGGTAAATCTACTCTCTCCCCTCTAGGTCTTTCCAAGGAGAAGTCCACAAATTCTCATAATCTTTTTCCTTTTCACTCTAACAATTTTGATGAAGGTCTAAAGTATATGGGGTTCCACCTAAAACCAACGACTATAGAAAGTATGAATCGAATTGGCTAACAAAAAAGAAATTAAAGGAGATTAAAGGCATGGAATTTCATATTATTTTTTAGAGCCAACATATTGGTTCTCATAAAATCAATCCTTGAAGCTATTCCAGTCTTATGGATGTCTTTATCATGGATCCCAAAAGGAGTTTTGAACTTCGTTTGCAAAAAATGTTGTCATTTTTTAAGGTTGGGATCTAAATATGGATGGGTTTTCCCTTGGGTTAAATGGGACAAATTTTATTTTCCAAATATGTGGGGAGGGTGGGGTGTTAAAAATCTTCACTTTTTCGTAAAAGTGCTGGCATCAAAATCTGGTTGGAGGCTAATATCCATTGAAATTTTGTGGGCAAAGTTTGTATCTAGGAAGGATATCCACCCCTGTACTCTTGAAGAATGGATATGATCCATGGAAAATCAGAGGTTGAATGTATCAATTATATGGAAATCAATCCTAGCCTCTTTTACTATGGTCGAAGAAGGTCTGGTCTGGAAAGTTAGGAATGGTGAAAAGGTGAGATTGGTATTGACCCTTGGGTGGGATGCAGAGAAAATTTTCACCTGCCTAAAGAGCTGCTTGAATATATAAATATAAATGGAAGGATTTATTTGAACAAGGTGGCTAATAATGCTCGTACTTCTATTTGGGCTCAGGGATGGGCTGATGCCAACCAATTAAACACTTAGGACAATGGAAAAATTATACAACTTCTCTCAATATTTCTCATTTTCGCCTCAGAGACAAGGGAGATTCTTTAGGTTGGATATATTATCCTTATGGGGAATATTTTACAAAATCAGGTTATATGTTTATCATTGATGACATGAGACCAGGTGAGTTGGCCTAGTGGTGGAGGAAAATATGGAAGTTTTATTGCCCAACTAATGCATGATTGTTCTAGTGGTGCTTCCTAGAAAATAAGGTTCTTATAGGAGAAAATTTTGAAAAAAAAAAGTATGGTTGGGCTAAGCTCATGCACCCTATGCACAAATTTTGAGGAGATAGTATATGACATATTTCTTTTCTATATTTTCACTTTGGGAGTATGGAAAATTGTTCGAAACTACTTGGGATTAACCTCAAATTGGTAGGGTAAATCATACAATGATGCTTGGAAGCAATGGCGGGAGCAAGAAAATCCTAAAAAGTGTAGGAGTTTATAGCCAATTATTAGATGGGAAATATGAATCTCAAGGAACAATGAAATATTTCAAGACAAGCCTACCACTTCTGACATGTTTTTTGCATAGGTCATTGCCAATTTTTCTGTAATTTATTTTGTTGAGCTAGTACACCATTCCCACAACATCATTTTTAACAAGTATACCACATTTATCGCTGGGATTTTTTTGATTGGGCTTCACTTGTTAGGGGTGAATGTGTGTGTATGTGGGGGGGGGGGGGATTTATTATTTTAGTGAAATCATCATTTCAAGCTTCAGAGTGGGTTGGGTAAAGGCACAAATAATTACTTTGAGTTATCTAGAGTTCGTAAACTTTGAGTTGCAATGCATTCCGGTTCAGATTTATCCTATATAGCTAAAGTACAAAATGTTCAAACTCTATTCCTAACAATCACACCAATAAATGCTGAAGTGAAGAAAAATATTTCGTTACAATATAAATTACTGTTAACGAGATCTATTTTATATTCAAAACT
Source organism: Pinus albicaulis (assembly GCA_034641835.2). Taxonomy (NCBI): domain Eukaryota; kingdom Viridiplantae; phylum Streptophyta; class Pinopsida; order Pinales; family Pinaceae; genus Pinus; species Pinus albicaulis. The sequence continues at coordinate 1,110,245,774 of CM076583.1, read as the reverse complement.
AAAATCACTATTCCACTCTTAACTATGCACACTTAATTCAAAACCCATTCAAAAATAAGATGAACAACTACCACTTACTATGTTTTCAAATCAATTTAACTTTAAATATATTTAGAACATAAATCTAATCCCCATGGTACTATGACTCAAAAGTGAACTCAAATCAAACTTAATTCAACGAAAACTCAACATCTAAAACTCAGAATTATGATTTTCTAACTTAGAACCAATCTAAATCAACACACACAACTTCAATTTATCTAATGATGAATAAGAATAAATCTAATTAAAGCTCACTACGAAAGCAAGTAAATAACAAATTATCTGTTCAAATGATTATTGAACTACAATTCAAACAAATCTTCACATAGGAAATCAAATAACTACACTACAAATGACATGCAATTCTCTAAGTGTTAACACGTGATCCATACTAAGAATAACACTCTGTTTCTAACTGATTATAGATATTCAAACTGAGCATAGGCTACATGTGTCTCGTGCCACTAATATATAGATTCATAAGCAATGAAACACTTCCATTTAAGACAAGAAATTCAATTTAAAACTTAAGAATTTATTCCTTCAGAAATTCATTTGAAATCGAAGCCTATTTTCGAGCATTCACGAATTTGGAAGAGTAATCATAGAGATAACATATACAAAGTATGATCATAACAATATTCCATAGGCTTGTGAAGACTCAATAACATTACATTCTTTATCCTTATCTCGGATTTGTGAAAACATTTAAAAGAAACTTAAGTACGAAATCAAGTGAAAAAATTCTAAAAGTCACTAACGAAAGAAAATGAGAAATTAAATACAATTCTACCTATTGAATCGAAACACATTTCCTAAACACTAAAATGGTTACAAGACTCGATCAAGATTCATGGTGGTCCCTTGCCAGAACTTGGAGCAAGCCTAATATAATTCAATACTTGTAGATTAAACAAACATAAACACTCAAATAAAAGTAAAATCCGAGACAATAATTATATTAAAAAATTCAGTAAAACATCAATTTAAAAGTTCAGACTTAACAGAACATAGTATGATAGTGTCGTGCCACAATCACCAGCCCAGCCTAAGCGTTTATCTATGCGTGCCTATATGTGGGTGTAACTTTTCATACAAAACATTCATCCTTTTAAAGAGTTCAGGCCGATCAATTAGTTACAACCAATTAATTAAGAATAATAAAAATATATGGGATATAAACTAAGTTACGCCAAGTGAATTCTTTAGGATTATTTCACCCAGATTGTAACTGAAATGTCCAGTCATGGCACTATCCTTGAAACAAATAAACTAATTCCATGTTTGAGAACAAGAAGGACTATTCTAGGATACCGATGGTTGCCTGGTTGCCCGATGCTGAGTAAAGTACTAATTTAAGTACAAAACCGAGTACAGAATGGCTGCTCCAAAAATGGTTGTTTGATGCATTGCTAAACTGGGTGTTAGACCATTGATTTCATGTCCACACACTTCAAATGTCTGCTTATATTCAAGAGTCCTTCTATAGATTAGTCATATTGAATAAAGAGTTATGAATTTATTTAACATTTACCTAAACCAAACAAAGACATACAAAATCAATACTTATTAATAAATCTTACCTCTACTGTAAAGTAATGTGGTTTAGCTGACGTGGAGTGGTTTTAGGGTGTCAAAAATGGGTAAAGTAGGATATATGATAGTAAAAACAATGGGGTAATATATGAAAAATAGAACAAAAGTGGGGCCCAACATCCCCCCATGCCAGAGGGAATGCATGTCCTCATGAACCTATCCTTTTCAAATTCAACCAGTCATCAAAAACTAGATCATCCCTTCAAATTCCCACTGCACTGACTAGGACATGCAAACCATAGTTTTCCTTCATTAATGACTGTCGAAATCTCAGGGCTCCCTCATGGGCACTAAGCCTTTAGACAGGTTTCTGTTGTTTCAACTTCCAACTGATAAGCTGCCTGTTCCTCTAGATGAGCACATTGTTCTTGGAGACTAGGGATAGATTCTGGTTCCGATACTGCTCATTAACCATCCACACATAGCGAAACAATGTATTATACTTATGAGCCATTTCCTTTAGTTTTTTCGTCCTTCCCTTGTAACTTAGCTACCAAGAATTGTAAATCTTAGTCACTACAAAATGAAGTATTATGAGTGGGTATGGTTGGTTTCCATGAACTACTCCCTCTATGAGTTGACCGATATAGTGTATGGCTCTTGTTAGATTTATATGCCCATTTCTTCTTGCCTGGACCCTTGTCATATGTACCCTACTATGGCAAACTGCTCAAAAGATCCTAGAAATTATCTATTGGTTCGTCTTCCCTTGGCGAAAGATCCCCTGCTTCTTCAACTTCTCGAAAGGGGCTCTTTGTTTCCTGCTTCAGAGAGGACATAATGGTGACAGGTTCTTAGTATTGAGTACTGGAGGTGGATTTTTGTTGAGACATGATTCTCATGTGTTTTTGACCTTGTAACGAGGTCGAAATCTCAGATACTTTCTCTTTTTGTACAAGAGTAGTGGGCATTGATGTCGCTTCCTTCTCTTCCTCTGCTAGGGGCTACATTAGCTCCCTCGAATTGTTTTTCTGTCGGTGAGATAATAGGTTCCACAACCTCCACCGGAAGCTTTTTTTGTTTGCTTGACTGAGCTTCATTGGATGATACTTCATTGTTAACAGGTTCATTCTTCTGCTAATTAATTATTTTGCATTTATTTTATTTCATGGTTAGGGTCAATTTCTCTATAGATGAACTAGGGTTTACAGATTTCCTTAGGGGTTCCGCTGAATGACTCTCCTCCTTTATAGACACATGGGTTATCATAGGGCTCTAGCCTTGTTTAGAGCTAGAATCAGGAGGATCCTCGACTTGTTGCACCAATTTATTCGATCGGGGACTAATGATCCTTTGTTGGCCTTTTATTTGGGTTTATTCACCTAGAAAACGTCCCACCAAAAACTCTTCCCTGGACTTCTTTCGTCTACTCAAATCACGAATGACTAAAATTTTTACGAGACTTTGATGGCACATGCTAGTTTCAAGGTTTTTAACAGTAGGTTGAACACCCATAGCAACCTTATAAAAACTTATACTAACGAAAAATGGAAAATTGACTTCTCGTCCCTCTAAAAAGTGAAAGAGAAGCCTAATGTGATAAAGGAAAACAACAACATACCTCCCCTCACACATGACAAATCTCTGTAATGCAGTGATGAGTGGGTGCCATTCTTCCTCCATGCATCTTCATAGGACCCCCTTTGACCAGTTAATGGAATTGTATGCTGGCTTAAGGAACTTAATACAATCATATATCTCGAGTGACCCTCTTTTAAAATATTTTTCACCTGTTAATGGTAGTCTGTTTTCCCTGCTTATCGACTTATCGACCACTTTGTTTTTCTTGGCTCACATCCTTGCAACTTTACCATTGAGAATCTATGCAAAGGCCATTGCTACCATGTCATTATAACCTTGTAATTTGTGAAGAAAACCCATCCATCCCTTCTCCTCAAACAATGCCTTACACTTAGCATATTTTGGGCTCTTAGAGAATTGGGTGAATGTGGGTTCATGGCAGTCGACCCCCATGCTGAATGTGGAGAAATTATGAGGGTTAGACATAAAATACAAGGGCTCACAGGTCGATTCTTGATTTAAACTTAGAAAAAGGACAAAAAATTTTCATGTCAGGGTTCACATAAATTTAAATTCGTTTTAAACAAGAGCTATGGAATTCTAAAATATGGCGTGCATTGGATTTTGTAATGATGAGTAGGTACTTGAAATCTGTACCACAAAAGTAGAAATGAATGGGAAAGGTAGTGGGATAAGATGGTTTAGTATCAAAAAAATATGGGGAAGATATGTAAATCATTACAATGAGAGGAGGTAGATTATTACTAAGGTCTATCATTCATATAATTTGAATTAGTTTAAGAAAATGTAAATTTACCCATACCTTGATTTGATTGCTCATTAATATTCAAGAGCTCAATAATAATAATGATGGAAACAACTTGGTCTTTTAGCTGAGTGTCTTCTCCATTTGCCGAATTCAGGATGATCAACTTGTTTATATAATTATAAACAATCTAGAGTACTTGCAATTTAGCATCTTCATTGATTTTAATGTTGCGAGACTGAATTTGATCCCATATAATTTTCCCAAAATTAATATGCAAATTTATAAGAAATCATTCATTACCCAACTGCGTCTAAGAGTAGTACTGAATTGTGTACAAAACCTATGAACTTTCTCATTGAACATGGAAAAAATGGAAAATTGTGACTGCACAAATGAACAGAAAGCTTCCTTGAAATTTCATGCAGGCCAATTTTACCAAGTGTAACTGAAATTTGACTCCTGGTTGTTGTCGAACAATATGGTGCCATCATTGCATGGATTTTTACCAGGCCCGGGATGATTACTGCCTGGGGCATTTAAATTTTTTGGAGTCTGAAATGCACAAAAGAAGACTATGAGGGGGATTTATTTTCCGTACTTATTCTGCTGAGCCTGGAAAAGAATAATTTTGTACTAAAAAAAGACCTGTCTATTGCTTCCTCATAAATTTAAGGAGCTTGAGTTAGAAAATGCTTGGGGTATTCATTTTAAGAGAGTCTGAAAAACCCAAAGTAGACACGAGAAAGTTTATTTTTTGTACTTATTTCTGCTGAGCCCGGAAAAGAATAATTCTGTACTCAACAAATCCCTAACTACTACTGTCCCATTATTATTAATGAGCCTGGGTCAGTCACTACTCAGAAAATTCAATATTAGGGAGTCTGAAATGTTCAAAGTAAACTCCAGATTATCCTTTTTCGTAAATAATTTGTCAAGTCCGGATAAAGGAATAAACTTACCCTTGACAAATTTCCTCTTTATTCTATGTGAGTTGTGGAGGAAAACAAAATATCATGCCATTGTTATTCATACTATGTGTGTGTGTGTATAACAAAAATAAATCAATTTGAAGAACCAACATGATCCAAATGGAAAATGGCATCCACCCATGGTATTCATTCACCCATGTTATCCATCCACCCATGGTATTGTAAATGACATTGACCCATGGTATTTATCCACCCATGTAATTTACCAATGGTATTGTAAGTGGAATCCACCCATGGTATTCATTCACCCATGGTATTGTAAGTGAGATCCACCCATGGTATTTACCCACCCATGGAATTTACCTATGGTATTGTAAAAAAAAATGGGGGAGCTGGGTCCCCCTTTTGAACCAAATCCATTTCTGGATCCTGTATTACATTTTGAAAAAATTCTTGGCGAGAGAGTGGACGGTGGTATATTTTCAACCTGTGGCCATTTACCACAAACAAGGTCTGATCATCATTAATGGTTTTGATATTGACTGAGACATTATTGAAAACTTCATCTACTTCATAGGGTCCCAACCATATGGTTGAGAATTTCCCTTTCAAATGTTTAAATTTGCTATCATATAGTAGCACTGTTGGTTCTAAAATATGCCTAATTTTCCATTATATATTACCGCCATTCATAACCTAAATTCCGACACCTTTACACTCATTTCACACCATAATTCCATCACTTGTTGCTAATTCATGACTTATGCCTCATGGTTGATTATCATTAGTTTTATTAGATTTTCTATGATTATATATGATTTAGTCATGATTTTCTAATGACGGTTTTTCTAAGTTCATTTGTCGTAGGGTTCCATTGTGAAAATTCTTCACAAGCCAATTAAATTAGTTACTGCAAGTAGAGTATGGAAATGTCCAATTTTGAGTTTCGACATCCTGACATGCTTTTGGGGAAAACTTAGGGAGGTTATTGACCAAAATAATTTTTTAATACCTTTCCATGCATTGGATTGCATCCAAGTCGCATATGTGGGTCCCTAGGAGTTGATTAACAAATCTGCTCAAAATGTGCAAAGTTTCCAAACTACCAAGTTTGACCTCGATCTGTGTGCAACTCGAGGTGAATCTGGAAAATATAAGTGAATGGGTTTGTTAAAAATATAACCAATTATGAATATCCAAAACGGTTCCTCTAGATTCGAATAATTTTAAAATTTATACACGGGTCTTGGAGGCAGTTTGGTAAAAAATGACTGTTTTTCCACAATTCTAGAACCTTGAAAAAAGAGTCAGACAACTAACTTTGGGCATGATTTTTGACGAGTTGGATTTGAATGAGAGAAATCCAAGGGAGGTTTTTTTTTGAAATGTAACAAATTAGGCTCCCGCCAAACCGTTTTCCAAAATTCTTCATGTTTAGGAAGATATTCTAATCTCTTTGAGATCAGTTTGTTAAAATTGTTCAATTTTCCAGAATTGAGGAATATGACTATTTCGCCTTCTAAATCTTATAAATGGCTCATCCATGGTTTGTATTGTAATATTGGGAAGTTTTTGAATGAGGAGGAAGGAAATGTGTGAACACGAGACAAATGATTAAAGGAATGTATGTAAGTAAACTTATTATTTGAATCTTAATATACAATTTGACTTTGCCATGAATTATTTGTGAATGTTATGGTTTTGCTTAATATTTAGGCATTGCTTTAGTTTAGAATTTCTCCGGGAGTGGAAAAGGCCTACCATCTCCTGGAAGTAAGTTCTGTAAAACATCATAAGATAGATCTAGGTGTAGGGATTCTATTTTGAAAGAATTTGCTAATTAAATCTCATAATTACGATTCTCTACTCAAGACAATAATTTATTTTCTTGAAATTAAATAGATACTTCATCTCCAACTCGTTGCATACCAAAATGAATAGTTTTGATCAATGATTTTATTGCATGAATAACCCCTTTGTTACATGTTTACGATTGGAATATTTAAAGGTGCTTCTTAATTGGATAAACAAGAGATCAATAACTCCATTTCTTTTAAATATGAATTGAAATCAATTATGTACCTTATTGATCCACTATACTTTCTTGTAACATTGTGTTTTGACAACCAAGTAATTGAAAACAATGCAACGAGACCATTGAATTATTGTTTGGAGTTGTAGTTTAGCTTTTCAATTCATTATAATTGTAGTTAGTTATTGGTAGAACCATTAGTCAATGTGCTTAAGTTTGATTAAAGTAATCTAAGGATAAAATAGTTTCTTATTTTTCAGTCTTTTAAATATGATATCATGTCAATAGAATCTTGGTTTACTTAGTTTCTTTGAAGAAATTTCAGAGTGCTGACATAGGTTAGTTTGAATGCTTGTTTGATTTGTTTTATGCATCCCGAGAACTAGATTAGTTGAACTCTTGTTTGTTCATTGCCCTAGTTTAAGATCATTTGAATGAGAGTGAATTTTATTGGGATTAAGATTTCACATAAGTTTGGTATCATTTTAAATTAATCTTGATTGATTTAAGATCCTTGTATTTAGATTAGATAGATCTTAGTATTTAGATTGAGATTTCCATTACTTAGATTGAAATTAATATAGTTTAAATAGTAATCTACATTGCTTGGATTGTGATTAATATTGCCCAGATGTAGATTAGAGTTATTTTTATTTGAATTTATTTTAAAATTGATTCAATTTGGTTGATTTAATTCAAGGCAGAGAGAAATGAGTGCTAGTTTACTTAATTGATAGAAGAGTGTGTACTTAATGATCATTAACAAGGAATTTATATGCTTTGATCATAAGCTGAGCCAAAAATGCAATACAACTCGAAGCTTAGGAGCCCCAAATTGAAAATTAAATATTATGAGGTTTAATTGCTAATTAAAACTCTCAAAAGCACCCAATATCCTATTTGAAAGACATTTTTCTTGATGTACTTATCATAAAACCAGGCTCTCTGATCCTGTACTAACATGGTCCGTTCGAAGGCATCTTTTCTGATTTCGTCAAGCTCATTCAACTGAAGTATTCTTTGTTTCTCGGCCTCATTTAAGTCCATTCCTAGTTGAGTAGCAGTATGAAATGTCTTTACCTGAAATTCAGTGGAGAGTAACACCTGCTTCACATATAATAACTCATAAGGAGTATGTCCTGTCACATTCCTCCATGTTATCCGATAAGCCCATAATGCTTCCAACAAATTATCAGCCCAATCCCCATGGTGTAGCTGAATATTTTTGGTGAGAATGGAATCCAAGAATTTATTAGTATATTTAACCTATCCATTTTCCCACATATGGTATGGAGTAGATTTCCGGTGCTTAATCTGGTATTGTTCAGTAATGGCTTTCACCGATTTGGAAGTGAATTGTGTCCCTGATCGGTCATAATCTCTCTAGGAACCCCAAACCGAGTGAAGATGTCTTCAAAGAGGAAATCTACAATAAAATTCTCAGTGGTAGAATATAAAGCCTTAGCTTCCACCCTCTTCGTCACATAATCAATACAAACTAATATGTACCTTTTCTTCATGGACATGGGAGGAATGGGCCCTGCAAAATCCAATACCCATTTTTCGAAAGGTTCTATTGATATCTGAGTTTGAAGAGGCATTTCATCGCTTGGAACATGCCTCCCCATTCTTTGAAAAGCATCACAATTGGAAACAAACCTTTTAGCGTCTTTAAAAAGAGTGGGCCAATAGTATTGTGCATGTAGGACCTTATAAGATGTTATTTTTTTTTTGCAAAATGGCCACCATAGGGTTCACTGTGGCAAGCTCTCAGGAAATTGTACATTTCATCTTCCCACACACATCTCCTCATAATTAAATCAGGCCCTGTGTGGTACAAGTCTTCCTCTATCCACGAATAGTTGGCACTTCTCTGCACAATGTTATGTTTCTCCCTAGTGGATAGATTTGTTGGCAACCTGCCAGCTACTAGATAGTTAGCCACATTAGCAAAACAAGGAGTATATATTGAAACAACAAATACATTCTCATCCATAACCGATACTAGAGCTATGTCTCGGGAAATATTTAGTCGGGACAGGAAATCTTCAGCTAAATTATCTCATCTGGGCTTGCCAATCACAATGATATTAAATCCTGAAGTAAGAGCAACCATAGAGTAATTATTTCATTAGTAATTGGCTTATTCATAAGGATCCTAATAGTAGAGTGATCAATATGGACAAAAGTTTCATAACCAGTAATATAGTGCCTAAATTTGTTGATAGAATGGACTACTGCTAATAATTTCTTTTCAATAAGTGTGTAATTTAATTATGAAGGTGAGATATTTTTGCTAACGAAATAAATAACATAAGGAATGTGATTCTCCCTTTGTCCTAACACAAATCCAAGGGTTGTATCCGATGCATCAGTACAAATGTGAAAAGGGAGAGACTAGTTAGATCCTCTCAACACCGAAGCAATAGACAATTTATCCTTCAGTTCCTGAAAAGAATTTTGACAGCCAGTATCCCACAGAAAATCAACATCTTTAGTAAGAAATTTAAACATACCTATTGAAATTTTAGCGAAATTTTCAATAAATCTCCTATAATACCCTGCATGTCCCAAAAAGCTTCTTACCTCCTTTTGCGACCTTAGAACTGAAATATGTGATATTACCTCAATTTTTGCAGGGTCAACTTGGATTCCTGCTTGTGACACATGGTGCCTTAAAACAATTCCCCCACATTAGGGGAATTTTGAGGTCTAAAATGGGCCTCCTAAGGAAATTATAAAATAATAGTGAAAATAATAAAATAATATTAGATTACATCATCAAATTTTAGAGAGAAAAAAGAAAAAACTGCATTTTCAACTCGTATTTTCAACTTATCTCTCCATGGGTTTACTCGAATTTCAAGCAAGAGTACTCGTTGGATGCCAAATTTGATTCCTCATCCAAGGAGTACCAGTGTTGCATACTTTCGATGGAACTTTCTACACGAAAAATGATAAATACATGAAAAACATGATTAGAATCACATTTTTTCATGTATTTCTCATTGTTCGTGAGGCATTGTCGATCGAAACTATGCAACATGGGTATTCCTTGGATGGGAAATTAATTTTTTCATATAACGAGTACTCTCACTCGAAATTTGAGTAAAACATTAGGGAGATAAGTTTAAAATACAAGTTGAAAAAGTATTTTTATTATTTTATTATTTTTACTTTTTTACCCCAAAAATGGTGAATCATCCCCCATGGTTGACATAATCATCTTCAATCCTATTGGTTCTTAAAAAGTTTATTTTGGTTGTACATTTTTTTTAGAGGCCCATTTTAGACCTCAAAAGTTCTCTAATGTTTTTCATCATTTTACATTTGATATTACTGAGGGCCAAATGAGCTTCTTGACAATGAATTAACACTTTTTCCAAGTTCTCCAAAGCTTGCTGGAAGTCATCACCATACACTATGAATTCGTCCATATAGACTTCCACACAGTCATGTATAAGATCAATGAAAATGGCTAAGATATCTCTCTGAAAGGTAGTTGGAGAGTTACATAGGATAAAAGGAAGAACTCTGTAAGCATAGGTGCCCCATGGGTAGGTGAAAGTAGTATTTTCTTGGTCTTTTAGGGCTATTTGAATTTGATTGTAGCTGCTGTACCCATCCAAGAAAGAGGATTTCTTTTTCCATGACAATGTATCAAGCACCTGATTAATAAAAGGCAAAGGAAAGTGATCCCTCAAGGTGGGTTTGTTCAGCTCTTTGCAGTCAACATAAATTCGCCATTTCCAAATTTTCTTGGGAACTATGAAAAATGGAGATATCCATTTACTGTCAGAAATGGGGTATATAAAATCCGCACTTAAAAGTTTTTGCAATTCATCTTTGACAATTTCTTTGAGAGCTGGATTCATTCGTCTTTGTGGCTGCCTAACATGCCTGCTTTCTTAATTGTGTAAATTTGGTGTGTACAAGTATCAGGTGGGATCCATTTCATATCTAAATAATCCCAAGAAAATGGTCCAGAATGTTTTTTAATCATGTTTATTACCTGATTTTTATGTTCTGTACTTAATCTGTACCAATGTATAGTGTTTTTCCAACGTTTATTTCAATAGGTTGAGCACTTGCTTCAATGTTTTCTGCCAAGGATGCCATAGTATTTCCGGATTCTCCTGATCTAAAAATTTAATCTTATGTTAAATACATAATCCTTCCACTTAATTCTTTGCGGAAATTAAATCGCCAATTGCAAACATATGAAGAAAAAATCAATCGCACATAACAAGATGTTTTACCAGGAAAGCTTAAAGCTAAAAACCCCAACTATCCTATATTATGTATATCATGGAATCATGAAACAATCTCATACAAATCTCACCTCATAGAGCTCTTAGTACAATATACAATCATCTCACATTGTCATGCAGAAATTTGCATATCTATGCACCAATTTCTTGCCTCCTGACAACCTTCCTCCACTGCACTATCCCTGTTGAAGAAGATCTCTTAATGAATTCAATATTGCCTTGCTTGCACTATGCAATCCTCATTGGCATCTACAATGTCTGTGTAGATGCATTAAATGCATCACTATAGTCACAACTGATAGTCAAACACACCCTTTCACCTATCTCTCCACCGGGTCTCCACTGAATCTGACATGCAAGTAGTTAACTGCTGTATTTCTTCAGTTGCAAGTAAGGCACTAATTGTGAACTAATTAAATAATTAATTCACTCATCTTTCATTAGTGTATCTTTAATTACAACTAGCACAACTGAGTTTAACTCACTTAACTGAGTTAAACTAAATAACAACTCCCATAACTACTCTTCTAACTCTGTTGCAACTGTGTCACACTTAGTTACAACGAATTCCATCATGCATGAGTTACCAACCAACCTTGCAACTCGTAATTCCTTCAACTAATTGGTTTGCCACATCAGTTAACTGAAATCAAGTGCTCTAAGAGAATAAGTTATTATTTATTGTCTGATTATCATTAAGGGCTAATAATAATTGACATGCAATCTATTTTTAGATTTGTGATCTATAAATAGACTTCACCCATGTTCTAAAAATAGAAAATCATCTAAAGATAGAATTTTCTCAACCATATAGAATCGCATCCTTCTAATTTTAGAATATGCTCACCATTCTAAAAATATACATACACCTAAAAATAGTCTGCGGGCCCCAACTAGTGAAGGTGCTTAATTTTCACTAGGCTCATCATCTTGTTGAATCTCAAAAGTACTTAATCTGTACCAATGTATAGTGTTTTTGCAACGTTGATTTCAACAGGTTGAGCACTTGCTTCAATTTTTTCTGCCAAGGATGCCATAGTAATGATGCAAACACAGCAGGGTGACAAATTTCCTGAAATTCACTGTTGAAAACATGATGATAGCCACTGAAAGAAACATGATAATCTATGCAATTGATATTAGATAATAATTCTTGCAAAACATGTTCTTTGGAAGTTTCTTGAAGCCCTCTTGATTGTTCTAAAGTCAGTAAGGGAAACATACAATTTTCTTCACCATAGGCATTTTCCAACCAAAAAGGTACTTCAACAACTAATTGGGCAGGTGGAAAAATAGTTAATGTTTGAATTTGTGATCCTTTAGAAATAGTCATTTCCCCATTTCTGCACCCAATAACAACATCAGCAGTGGCCAGCCAAGGCTGCCCTAAAACTATTGGATGTCTGGGTTTAGTATTTTTTGGAGAAATTATGATGAAATCAATTGGGTATTCCCAGGAAGCTATTGTTACCACTATGTCTTCTAGGACCCCCACGAGTTTAATAATGGACTTATGTGCTAATTCCAATACAATGGGTGTAGGCCTTCTTTTAATTGTAAAAATGTCATAGTATCAAAAATCACTGCATTAATGGCTGCCCCCAAGTCTACTAAAGTATGGGAAGGATTAAAGTTCCATTGATTTCTATGGTTATCGGTCGGTTCCTTGGATAATCATATTTTGGTGGTAATCTAGATATCATTTTTTACCTTTGACTCATTACTTTAATATTCTAATTTTTATTCTTCTTCCTTCCTGGATTTTTGATGCAAATATATCTAATAATATTGGTATAAATAGGAATGTCTCTAATAGCTTGCATCAAAGTAATTTTTATGCATACATTCCTCAATTTAGATTCCAAGTCATATTACATGGGAGTTTCAATTTTCTTTACCAGCAATCTCTCTGGAAAGGAGGCTCCTTGGGTTCTGAAAGCTCCCGTGGTTCTTTCATTTCATTGTTTTTTTAATTTTCTATTGGTTTAATGGTTTTATTCTTAGGTTCTAGATGAGGATCCTCCTCTTGAATTATTATTGTTGATTTTTTTTTATTAACCGTTTTCCCAGATCTTAACTGAATTTCGTTTAAAGGAAAAGTAGTGATAACATAAGTGGGAAAATGTTGCAACTCAATATTTCGTACATGTTGAGTAGGTCTATTATTAGGATTAACATAAGGTTGTGCAAGAAATTGTGTTGGGCGAGGAGGGTTGAATGATTTCTAAAGTTGCTGTGAAGATGAATTAGTGCTTAGAGGTAAGGGAAAGGGTTGTTGTACTGTAGGTGGTAGTGGAAATGAAGGTTGCTAAAGGTAAGATGAATTATACCCTTGATAGAATTGAGGTGCTTGGTTTTGAAATGTATTCCCATAAGGATTTCCTATCCACACTTGGTTCCAAGGTGGGTTTTGAGGTGGTTGTGTATGCCACGAATGATAAAGTGGAAGAGGATTCCATGGTTGATTTGGGGAAAAACCTTGCATATTAGGGTCTTTATAAATGTTACTGTGTGGCCCCCTCCATGTTGATTTCCTAATTGATCATTGAGGAAATTCATTAGTCTTGCCACCCCCACCCCCCCTTTGTAAATAACTTTTAATCCAGTAAGGGATGGGCATTGATCAACGGAGTGTTCATGTATACATATCCGACACACCTCCACTACATTAATGGGGCATTCTCTTTTAGCATGATTATGTCTGCATTTAGGACAGAAAACCGCCAAGGCAATTTTTTATTCTTCTTGTTTCTTTTTATTTTTTAGAGTATTTATTTGGTCACTAATGGTGTTTAGAATATATGTTTAAAATTTTCTAAGAGGTTCCCCAGATCAACTCTAGTGACAACACCTTGTACTGGTTTCCAATTCCTAGACGCATAATACCTTGAGTTGTCCTGGATCCTTTTTCCTACCTTAGCTTGAATTCTAGAATAGGTTCTACATAAATTAGTTATTTCAACAAAGGTCTTCTTATAGGTATCACCAGAAATTAGGATATTTAGTGTTTCAATGAATTATTCCCTTAACCCTTTCAAAAAGTCAGTCCTAAAGGTTCTGTCATCCAGATTACCCACTCATGATTTGTGATAGTTATAAAGGAACCATTCAAGGTATTCCTCTAAACTCTCATCCTCCATTTGTTGCATCCTAAAAATATTGTTAACATCTATGCTTTTATAGTAATATTGATATTTATTAAGGAAGGCAGACTTCATGTCATACCATGAGTACATGGTGTGTTCTCCCAAGCTCATGAACCATCTCAGGGCCGAATCTTTCAAAGTGGCAGGGAATAACTTAAGTTTATGTGCATCATCATATTAGTTGTAACTTCTACAAAGAATATCAAATTCAAACAAAAATGAGTCGGGATCTTCAAAGGACATACCGTGGGAAAGTGGAAGTGATGCCAAGGGTATGTTATTCATAGTGATATTTCTAGTGATGTCCAGAATAGGAAATTTGAAGGTAGTTTCTGCATCTTCATCATGATCCTTAGGTCCCCCTATTGGCCCATCTCTTCGGTCATTATTCCCTCTGAGTAAAGTATATATTATGTAATTATCTCCAACGTGGTTTGCTTCATTATTTCTATTTTCATATGCTCCTCCTCTGTTGGCCATCTTTACTACAAGTTCAGAAGTAAGCTTTGGTATAGTGTTCCAGCTAGAAGAAGATTTGATTGGATTGACCCTAATGTATCCAGGTCTCAAGTCTCTTCGAGATCCTCCTACTGCTGAATCCACTTGTGAAACTACCACCAATTATGTACCCACAACAACTCCCAAGAAAATTTTTCCTTGCTGTGGCATACCTTGAGGTTGTTCTGCGTCTTTGTGATGTGATGTTTCTTTTTCTGATGCCACCTTGGTGGTGGAGCTTCCTCCATCCTCTCTGATACCTGCGTAACAATCAACAGAATTAGTTGGCATTTTTTTTATGGTACCAAATAATTCTAAAAATGATTTTGTACTTTGAATAAATCTACCATTACTATCTATAGGCCTACCTTTACTTTTTCACATAAGAAAAAGAAAACACTACAAAAGTTTACTAAATGCACTAAGAATTTGGAGCAACCCCACCATAGTGGGTGTGTGGCTCTTCACTCACGCCTTACGTTACACTCTCCACCCTCTGTTTGCCCTACAAAATCCTCACCACACATAAAACTCTAAAAAATATTACCTGGCCCATTTGCAGCTCCCCGACAACGACGGAAATTTTTTTAGGGATTTTATATGTCATTGGATTCCCTAAATTATATTGTCAACTAGAGTTCGTAAACTTGGAGTTGCAATGCATTCCGGTTCAGATTTATCCTATATAGTTCTAGTACAAAATTAAGTACAAAATGTTCAAACTCTATTCCTAACAATCACACCAAGAAATTCTGAAGTGACAAAACCTATATAGTTACAATCTAAATTACTGTTAATGAGATTTGTTTTATATTCAAAACAAAAATCACTATTCCATTCTTAACTATGCAAAATTAACTCAAAACCCATTCAGAAATAAGATGAACAACTACCACTAACTATGTTTTCAAACCAATTTAACTTTTAACTCCATTCAAAACACAAAGCTAATCCCCAGGGTACTATGAATCAAAAGTAAACTCAAATAAAACTTAGTTCAAAGCAAACTCAACATCTAAAACTCAAAAATTATGATTTTCTAACTTAGAACCAATCTGAATCAACACACACAACTTCAATTTATCTAATGATGAATAAGAATAAATCTAATTAAATCTCACTATGAAATCAAGTAAATAACGAGTTATCTATTCAAATGATTATTACACTACAATTCAAACAAATCTTCACATGGGAAATCAAATAAAAATACTTAGTGATTGGGGTGATATGTTTATTATTTGTTGTTTATTTTTTACATGTATCTATGTTTTTTAGGCATATATTTTGGACATGATAAGGGATCTCTACAAGCTTGTATTTTTATTATATGTCAATGGTTGTTTTTAGCCTTTTTTGAATGCACTATAGTGAATATATAAAATGTAATTTTCTTATTTTTGAATGAAAGTTACAATTTTTTCCTTGGAAAAAACCTTATTGAACCAATCCAATACCTAAACACAATATTTGTAACCATATTTCTTCCTTACTTGCATGAGTGGTTTCCATGTGTACAACTTCAATAGTTGAGAGTTCCACTGCAAATGGTTTCTTGCTCATCCAATTAATTGCTTCTCCAATTACGTTAAACACATACCCACTTGTAGATTTTCTACGATCCTGATCTCCATCACAACCTGCATCAGCAAGGCCATGTGGATACGACACTCTATCAAATCATTCTCGTCCATGGTAGCATAATCCATAATCAGTAGTGCCACAAAAAAAACCTGAAAACCTTCTTTATTGTTATCTAATGATCCTTCCCTAGTTTTGAAATATAGCCCCTCAATACTCCCACTAGATGTGCAATATCCCATCTACTATAGACCATTACATAAATCAAACTTCCAACTGTAATGTCATATGCAATACAAGGCATATCCTCTTCCTCTTCTCGTGTTTTTCGACACTGAATTGTAGACAAATTTACACCTACAGGAATAGGGACCTTTACAAGTTTACGTTCCCACATATTAAGGCTTTGCAATATTGTCTCAAAATACTTTCTTTGATTTAACTAAAGTTTCCTATTTTCCTAGTCTCTTTTAATTTCCATGCCAAAATGAAATTTGTAGCACCAAGATCCTTCTTGTCAAACTTAGAGGACAATTGAGTTTTCACTTCTCAGAAGGTTTCTTAGCCATTTTGAATCAATAAAATATCATCCACACACAAGACCAAATAAATAAGACTATCATCGAATAATTTGAATTATACACGATGATTTGCTTTACTTTTTGGGAAGCCAAGTCCCAATATATAAGTACAAATTTTTTGATATCACATCCTTGGTGTTTAATTTAATCCATACTAATAGATTTTTTATGCTACATACCAACTCTTTCTTTCCCTTCACATAAAATCCTTCTAGTTTCTTCTTGTAGATTTCTTCTTCTAGATCCCCATGTAGTAATTTTTTCTTCATGTGTATCTCTTCTACCCAAAAATGAAAATAACAAAATTAGATAACAAATATAATTGAATTTAACTTGACAACATGGGAAAAAAAATCATCAAATTCAATCCCCTCTAGATAGGATTAACCTATTTCCACTAACATAGCTTTGTACTTCTCCACATTTCCTTATGTATAACATCCTCTTCCCACATCTACCCAAGTAACTGGCCAATTGGGGTAAACATGTGACAAGAGACTACTAATATGATATTCAACCTCCTATATGAACTTAAGGAAGTGGAATCGACATAAAGACCAAAAACACACCTTACACTGCAACATTGACATCCCCAGGATGTAACCCAACCTTCCAGGGCCCTGTTCCCTGAGGGGGGACTGATTTTTATCCCTTTTGACGCTGAGATGTGGGCATATAAGGGCAAGGGAGCGGATCTAAACCTTAGAGTCTTGGTCTAGCCTTGGAAAGGTAGCAGCTCAAGCCCAAACAATGAATTTTCCTCTTGTAGCTCTGATATTTGTGCCACATTTTCAGCACCTGAGCCCAGGTCACTGCACAAAAATTCCCATAACTTCAGGAGAGGGTAAATAATGTTAAATAAAACACATGGAAAAATCACATTAACTGGAACTCATCCGACCCCACCCAACCATGACAGGCATTTCGTCAAACATGTCACAAACATAACATCTACAGGTATAAACAACATATTTAAACAAAGGTGTATCTTTATTATCTGAGAATGGTTAATAAGAATTGATCCCTTACACCATAAGATATCATATAATCAATTTTACCACAGATACATGGGGTATTCATTTACAGACAAAAACATGAATAAATCCATACATCATCACTGATCAAATACATGCCCATTGTTAGTCATCAGTAATTTTTCCTTCATAGATGACTAAATGATTTCCTTAGATTTCTAGAAACAAAGTTTACGAACATTGTGAGTTCTAGAATTCTCACTGCCTTCATCATCCTTAAAGATAGTTTTTCACTATTTCATCTTTCCATCTGTCTACCATTGCTTACCAGTCCCAGAAAACGCATTAGTGGCTTATGTCACTCTTCCTGTCTATATGTTTTCACCTTTGGCCCAAATCCTTTGTTTTTTTTGCCTAAAAAATCCCCACTACTACCTAAGCTCACCAATCAAACAGATTTTTTGTGTATCCCAAGATACTCCCAAACACTAATGGTCTCAAACTATCTCTGTAGACTCTTTAGATAAATCAAGTACATTGGATTTGGATTTTCAATACATTAGTCTATCATAAACTCTATATTACACTTGATGATCACAAATTATAGGTCTCAGTCCAAAAAACAAGTCAAAGAAGCCCCCACTAGGTCACCTAGGGTTTCACAAAGTCATAGGGTGGATTTGGTGCCCTAGAAACTCTGTTTTTCCTGTATGAAGAAAACACATTCAAAGAAGAAAAGGACAGATGTTTTTTTTTAAATTGATCTAAAAGGTCATTCAAGGAAGGTTTTTTGGCCCAGAGCATGAATCTTGCAAGGTGACATCTCCCCTTTGCCCACATTTTTGCAAGAAGATCAAATGGCCATCGGCTTGGCATAAGGTAAATGAGAAAATCATCACAAGAAGACCATTCATAGCAAGAAGAAATAAACAAGCATATGTTTGATGAAAATTAGGGTTTGTGACTGTTTTAACCAAGAAGGAATCAATACTAGGGTTACAAGGGCAAAGGTCACCTCAAATATTTCAAGTGCACATTGAAGGACTTTAGGAATAATTAATGAGTTTTGAGAAGTTTGTGAGAACTTAGAAGACAACACTACTTACTTTTTCTAAGCAGCCCTAAAACCTAGGAGTTTGGGAAAGTTGACAAAAATGGTCAAATAATGACAAAGAAACCTCCTTCATAATAGAAGATGGCTTCAAAAGGTTTCAAACTGTCCTCTAGGGTTTGGAAAAGAGGCACTAACTCCACCTCATAAAAAGGTAAAATCAGAGGCCTTAAAGGGGTCAAAGAAGGCAAACATGAAAACCAATACTCCACTACACCAAAGGAAGAGAGATGATAAAGAGTATCAAAAAAAGGGCCAAAAATATCAGTGCAAGTTTTTGACTTCTCAAAGGAACAGTCAGAAGATTTTTCAAATGGTCCAAGGAGACAAGCATGAGGGAAGAAATTGGAAAGGAGGCAACTATGACAAGCATAGGTCATTATTGATAAAATGAGCTGTCCAAATTCAAAAGAGACAGTGATCAAAGGGAAAAAGTGGTGTAGGCACCTACAAGAACAGAAGTGGCCAGCCAAAGCACAAAAATGGTTTAGAAAGCTCACCTCCCTCACTGGACATACATCATTTGCAAACTAGGAACAAACATGTAGTTGGTTTAAGAGTAGTAAAGCCTCCAAAATGGTTTCTTTATCAAGAAATTCTGCAAAGGATGGTTAAACATGAATAACACTTTTACAAGACTGCCAAAAGGTGTTTTCCCTACAGGGAAATTGATAGGGTCAAAGCAAGAATGTTTCCAATAATAGTGGCACATCTCAAAAGACCAAGAGCTGTTGATGCTTGTTACTAGGGTTTTCAAATTGGGAGGTTGATCACTGTTTTAAAGAGAAAACCCGACAGAATGTGGATCAGAGTAAAAAATGTTAAATTGATCACAAATATGGTATTTGCAAGTGTTAAAACATCATAAAAAGGTTCATGTTTACAAAATAAGGTCAAGTGCACTATTTGAGCTAGTTGAAGGATTTGTGAGCGCAAGGAAGATATCAAGGGGCTTCCAACAAAGAAAAGAAACATATTTTTGTCAAACTGTCACCTACAGGATCAAAAAGAACCAAGAAGACAGTGAGAAAAGGTAAAGGGAAATAAACTTTAGAAAGAGGGTTTGAGCTCACAAATTTGTTTTTCAAAAGACTACAAAGCCTCATTTCCTTTTTTCTTAACCTCATTTGTCATTGCAAAAGGAGAGAAAGCTGTTGGAGAGAATTTTTTGAGGGTTTTTGTGCAAGTTTGGAGAAAATTTCAGGCGCTGCGCACCGAGGCCGACACCACGCACTTGGCCATTGACGCTGCACACAGAGGAGGCAACAACAATGTTATTTAACACTGCATTGCACACTGGGAGGGCGGCGCTATGCACAGGCTCAGAAACTACCCGACTGCCCACATAATTGACCCGACGCTACACTTTGACAGACACGAAAAGCCCATTTCCGGCCCGAATTAAACCGGCGCTGCGCTCCGACAGGCCAGCCCGACCTGACCTGAATGTGCAGTCGGGCAGGCGCTACGTAGAGACAACCTTTGACCCAATTTGCTCAAAAAAGGCCAAAAATTTGATTTTCTGCCTCCAGTTTCCTCCACAAATTTTAAACAAGGTTGGTGGCTCTTTTTACTCACTTTCCAAGTGTTCTTTTCATAATCTAGGAAGGCATTTTTGGCCTAAATATGAACAAACCCTAAGCTGCATAAAAAATCAAATATTGACCTCCTAGGGTAGGGTTTGAAAATTTGAAAGGGTTGTCATAAGGTGTAAAGACTCTTAGTGCCGACAAACCTGCTTCTAAAAGTTGAACACACTCCTTGAATGCTTCATCTTAGCCCTCATTTGCAAAAGTTTTCCCTCACATCACTCATTTGCCATCCTAGACCTAAAAACTCTCAAACAAGCTAAATCCTTCTGTGCTAAAACCAGTCACCATGTTTGAAGAAGAGATTCATACCAGCAGTGATGAAGGCCAAAGGCCTACCAAGCCAAAACACAAGGTAGGAAGGGTCAATAGGTTTGAGCCCTTAGAAATCATTCAAATCACTTCTCCCATGATCCTTGCATGTTTTCAGGATGTTGGGTGTTATAAGTTTTGTAAGAAGATTAAACAAGTCCAAAGCCACTTAGACTTGACCAGGTTGTTCATCCTCAGTTTACAAAATCACCAAGTCAACCTTGTAGGATTGAATTTTGAGCTCTCATCTGAATCCATTGCTAAAGCCATAGGAATTCCAGATATTGGTGAGAGATGGTTTAAACAAAAGAAATTGGACTTGAGCTATTATGAGCCCTACCTCAAACCTAGTTGTCAACAAGGCTGCAAGGTTGTCTTCCCCTTTTCCCACTTGCTAGATAGGTATGCCCTTTTGATGAGGCAGATTATCAAGAACTTCACTTGTGAGGGGAGGTACTCCAGGGTTTATTCTTATCACATAAGGCTTCTAATGCACTTCACCAGGTTTAAATTGCTGAACCTGCCATACTATCTATACCGGAGCATTGACAAAATGGCTTCAGTGGTCAAGAAGAGGAGTGATGCCCACCAAATGAAGAGCCTTTTTCACCACTCCTTGGTCAAGATGATTGTTTTACACCAGTTGGAGGAGCAAGGAATCCCTTGGGAAGTTTTTATCTCTCATGATGTATTTTCCAATCCCCAAGCCTTCATTCAACAAAATTTTCCTTCCACTTCACATCCACCTACCTCCACTCCTCCTTCATCTCCACATATGCCTTCTCCACAAAGAAATTCACCTCCTATCCCTTCTCCTAATGCATCAAGTGAAGGAGCTAATAGTAGCCCTAATGAGGAGAAAACTTATGACAATGGAGAGTAAAATGACAGTGAGGTAGAAACAAAGGTAGATGAAGAAAACAAGGAAGAGGATAGCAGTGCTGAAGAAAAAGATGATGGAAGTAGCCATGAAGAACAAAAAAAAACAGTGAGGAAGAGGAAAAATCTATTAGGGAAGACTGAGAGGATGAAGATAGCATGGAAGAAAGTGAAGAAAATGAGGCAAGGGTAGAAAACAATGATGCAAGTACATAGATTAATCAAGAAGATGAAAGTGATGAAAATGAGGAAAACAGTGGGGCAGAAACAGAGCCTAATGATGAAGAAAATTATGATGACATGGAGGAGGAAGATCAAGATGACAACCAAGAGGATTATGAAAAGAACAATGAAGATGAAAATTAGCAGGAAGGTGAAAAATATAGTGATGAATTTGAGCATGAAAGTGAGCCCAATGACAGTGAAAAAGGTGCTGAAAACAATGAAGGCAATGAAAATGAAGAGATAGAGGGAGAGGATGAACAAACTGAAGACCAAGAGTAGACAAATGATGAGGTTGAAACAGAGTTTGAAGATGATGGAATTGACCAAGACAGTGGTACAAATGAGACAGTCAGTGACAAGCAAGGAAATAGTCATGATAGTCATGACAATTGTCATGATTTTCATGACACTAATTAGCCTCTAAAAGACCAATAAATCCAAAGTGACAGTGCAGAAAGTGACAGAGAAGAAGGCCTCAGTGAAGGACAGAGCCAACATGAGGTAAGTAAGGACGATAGTGGTCAGTTTGAGGTCCAAGATGACAATGAAGAAAACAGTGAGGAAAGTAAGGATGATGATGAGGTTAAAGATCAAGAAATAAGTGACCCAATGGAGCATGAAGTCACTCATGAAAGCCATGACAGAGATGAAAAGGCTTGTGACTTTATCAAGGATCAAGGCACCCTCATCACTCCTCTCACATGCACCTACCACAGAGGCAAAAGAGATGTGTTTGCTGCCTCAAAAAGGCAAAGGGCCATCTCTCCTCCAGTTACAAAACACAAAGACAAAGGAAAGGAAGATATGGACAAAGGTAAGCAATAGGTCAAGGCAAGGAGAAGCAAAAGGATCAAGAGGACTTCTCAAGGGCCTCAACTCATTGATTTAGACAGTGACAATGAGGACAAGGAGATGAGCACAAGGTTGCTTATCTTGGAGAAATATGCATAGCTTCAGGAGTGGGAAAGAGACTTTGAGATGGCACAACGTGTCATCCACTATTACAAAGAGGAGCATAAGCATTTCAAGGAGGTGAAGAGAGGCCTTGCCCTACAAAAGAAAATGACAAAGCATTATGTACGGAAGAACATGCTTGCTTGTGCCAAACTGAGGAAGGTCCTCATGGAGCTTGAAGACCTAAAAAGAGCCAAAGTATAGGAAAACCTTGTAATTTTGGCTGAGTCTTCTCAACAGGTGTCCAATATCTCTTGAGGGACCTCTCCACAAATTTTGAGGCAAATTGGACAACTTTTTGTTTTTTCCAAATTTTGACCCCTCTGTGCGCAACACCCTAGGCGCTACGCACAAAATTGGTGCATCCTCAGATCTCAAAGTTTACATTTTTGGATTTCTCACATCACCAACAGTCTTCTCACCAATTTTCAGATCATTTGGAGCATTTTTACCCCCTCAAAAGGTCAAAAACCATCAAAACTTTGACCTTTCTGCCTCATTTCCAGACCAGGCACTGCACACAAAGTAGTGTTGGGAGATTTGATTTTTGGATAGGTAAATGTCATACACTCAGCACAAATCAATTGTTTATGGAAATTAGACTCATCAGGCTTTCCAACAGGCCATCACAGAGCCAAATTCGGTGTAAGGAAGGGGTCCAAATGTCAGCTGCAATAGACCCTATTTTTTGCTGAAGTGGCGCTACGCAGAGAGGTTGCCTAGTGTGTTTTGGACCAAAAGTCAACAAAACACACTCATTTATTGCAAATAGATATTTTTGATTTTTTTGAGGTAAATTAAGCTAGAATTAGGTGCAAATATTTATTTTAGCATTTATTTCTTGGGATATTATGTGCCTTGGGCCTTGCATGGTCTCTTGACCATAAATGATATTTATGACTATATTTGACATTTTCCTACCACATTTAGGGTTGTAGTCCTCATTTGCTTCATAAATAGAGAATGAGGCCCCTATGTATTTTGTTGGCATTTGATGAGCTTGAAGAGAAATATACATGGTTTCATGAGCTTGGAGAAGAAATTGGTTTTGTGAAGTGGATGAATGGCTTATTTGGCTTGATGATGGAGAAGCTTGTTTGCAGGATTCCATAGCTTGGTGAATGGTGATGTCTTCCTAATTTTTCTATTGTTTCCTTTGTTATCATTATGTTTAATGTTTCTTGGCTGCTATTAAACAAAAAAGTATAGGTTGAGACATGTTCTTTGAGGCACCTCAGTCCTCCTATTTGTTATAGCTTTTATGTTTTCTCTATGGGTAGTATGCTAGTTTACAAGTATGATTCATGGTATGCCCTACTTATTTGAAGCTTTCAAAACCCTATCTTAAAACCTTTCTTTGGAATATTGTTTGCTAGGTTAAGTCAAAGAGGTTTCATTTGATCTTGCCCTTTGTCCATGCCTACCAACTTGTTTTAGAGTTATCAGTAGCTTGATATATGATGTTTAGGAGTTCCCTCTTCATAAATTGAGTTATTTGTGTTATCGTATATGTTTTCCCAAATTCTGAAGGTGAATTTACTAAAGTTAGAAGCTCTTATGCTTTCTATGTTTCACTGGAATGTTTATCTTGGATATTTATCAGTTTAAGTATTGTTCATTGAGCTTAATGGTTTGCCCTACCTCATGAGTTGTAAATTTTAACTCTATTTGTTTAAGACCTATTAGTATTTCCCAAATTTGATGTTCACTACACCTCATACATCACCTTAAGGATCCATTAACCTTGCTCAATCGACCCTGCAATACACTCTGTTTCATCATCTTGACATTCTAGACTTTCACTTGACTCCATAGCCCAATGGCTTTGACATACTCTCACTCCACCTATTCCATTTGACCATATTACCCAACCAAAACAATAAAAAACCCTACACCTAATAACTAGGCTAAAATCAAAACCCTAGAGAAAAAATAACACATCCTTTGCACCCAATAGAGAGATCCCTCTCTGAGTCTAGGAAGGCTAGGTCCTCGGACTCCAAATCTCGGTTCCATGTTACCCTATCATTTGGTCTACCAATATGCCAAATCATGGGACAATAACATGGAGAAAAAATGGTTAAATGATCTAGTGTATGTCCAGTACAACCTCCGACTAAGACGCAACCAATTGCTAAACAAAAGACCTGATTCAAATCCCATTGTGTTGGAGGATATTGATCGAACATCAGATTGGGTAGTGGAGACTTTTCCACTAGAGTTTGACACTTATGAGGATATTGGTGTGGGGATGGAATTCGATAAAAAGGTAGAGGCTCTGCTCAATGCAGATCCACTAGTAGCAGACCAGTCCCAAGTCCTCCAGTTGCAGCTGCAGGCACTTCCTCTAGTCAGCCACGACGGAAGCGCATAGCTCATCTATCGCAGGCTCATCGTTCTACAGTTCTAGTTGAGGATGTTGATTCAGAGGAGGAGGAGCAAGTGGTTTCCCACTCTAGTTCAGAGTTTGAGGTAGAGGATATTGCCTTGTCAGATGTCTAGCAGTAAAGACTATTCATGTTTTGTTGTAAAGGCCATTTAGAGCCTCTTTGGTTATGTTTTTTGTTCTGATCTCTATATCATCATCATGTATTGGACAGTGCAATGGGTGAAATTTTGATATAATGGATATATTCATGAGCCTACTTTGATCATATGTTGTCTTTTGTCTATATTGTAATTCTTTGTGTTTGGAAACATGAATGAAAATATTTAAAATTATGTTTTTTTATTAAAAAAAATTAATATTTAATGTATTTTTTACAAAGACCGAGTCATTGAAACTGAACTGGCCGAGTCGATACTGAGTCAGAGTCGACCCTCTGCTGTTTCAGAAACCGAGTCTAAGTTTTAAAACACTGGAAATGAGTACACTTGTGGAGAAAAATATACTGACTTGGGACGCTATATCCTCCTTTGTGGGAGGGTTCTTCGTTCCCTTAGTTGTCTGCTACAATGGTTTTCCTTTCTCCTAATATGTGAGTGGGAAAAGGATAAGGATGAACTGAGATGGGGAGCTCGAATGTCTTAGGATCAAATTTTACACAATGAGAATTGGTCATGGGATAAATGGTGGAGAAAAACCTCTCTATTTAAAATAATATTCTAAATTTAGTCTTGATATGGTCAAATAGTAAAATATTTTGTAGGCCAAATCAAGATCTAACTTTTATGAGTATTTTTATTATTTTTGGGAGAGGAAAATGTTGAAATTTTCAACAAGAAACAATGAAATTGGCACCCAGAAACAACATGACAGCACACACAGTAGTGTGGGATCACAAGTCAGACAGTGATGGGTCCTAGCGATACATTAGTGTGCAAGCCAATTTATTAAATAAATTGGAAATGTGTCTAATTTAATTTTCCCTTAATTAAATTGGATAGTAAATTGTAATCTTATCTCATAATCACTTGTAATAGTTAACTGAGTGTGATAAACTCAGTTAGCTCATGAAATTCAAATTGAGGGTGGTTGGTGAGGCATGCAGAGTGATTTTATTTGTTTTTGAGTCCAAGTTGCAGTTAGTGTATTAGTTTAACACATGAGAAATCAGTTAACTCAATTAAGTGAGTTAAAGTCAGTCTAACTAGTTGTTGCACTAGTGAGAGGTCAAGTGAATTAAATCAGATTTAATTCACATGTAGTGATCTGTCAAGTGACTGATGATTTACTATTAATAGCTTCATGCATGGCAGTTCTGATGAAGACCTAGTTGAGACAAAGGTTAAATGTAAGTTAACTATTAGTTTTATTTTAAGCAAACTTCCCAGATGTAGTCAAAACACTGTATGATTGACCATGATGTTTGTGCAGTCAAGGAAGGCTAATTATCCTAAATAATAGGGATTAATTGCCTAGGGATTGCGTAAGCAAGGCACGTTGAGAAAAAGCTGAGAATTTGCTAAGTACTAGCCCAATTTTGTCCAGATCATTGTGAGATAGTTAGGATAGTGCAATAGACTCTTGTGAGAAGAGTGCATTATATTGTTTCATGATTCCTTTGTTCATTATACAATAAAAATAGAGGGGTTTTGAGTAGCAAGCTTTCCCCAGGAAAAATATCTGTGTTGTGGATTGATTTTCTTCTTTATTTTACTTGGTGTGATTGTCCGATCGTATTTATTTTCTACAATTAATTTTTAGAAGGATTCAGTATCTTTCTTTAGCATATCACATGATCGGATTGAATCCATTGGTATACATATTGTTTGATATAATTTCTACATGGTATCAGAGAAAGAAATTTTTGGGCATGCGAGTTTGCAGAGAATATGTGAAAATTTTGATGCAAAATTTTCAAACATAAATAGAATATTTGGATTCCTTGCGAAAAAAAACCCAAATTGAAAAAAAAAATCGGTTGAATCGGAGCTTTGATGAGGGAGATATCGTTGATTTAAAATCAACTCCTTTTTTTGGAAATTTTGCGACGGCGGGACAATTACAATGTGCGCGAGTTAGAAAAGGAAAGAAAGCCAAGGGAAATAAGCCCCAAGGAAAAGAGGGCAAGAGAGACTTGTCCAATATCAGATGTTTTCACTGTCACGAACATGCCATACACTATGCTTTGAATTGTCAACGAAGAAGGCAAGCAAAAAGGAGCCTGCAGTTGCAGTAGGTGAAGCATTGGCTTCATAGTTCAAGTTTGATTTTACTCTCATTGCATGCATGGCCAACATTGTAATGGGATGCATGTGGTTTTTGGACAGCGGTGCCTCCTTCCATATGATGGGGAATAAAGATCTCTTCAGTGACTTGGAGGAGAAGGACCTCCAACAGAGCATACACTTTGGAGATGATGAGAGGTATAGCGCTACCATCATAGGTACAGTTACCTTTCAGAGGGAGAATGGCTCTCATCTCAGACTAGCATATGTTTTGTATGTTCTAGACCTAAGTAATAATCTTGTCTCCATAGCAGTATTGGAGGACTGTGGTTATGAGGTGTTGTTTAGAAAATGAAAAGTTTTCCTTAAACACATAGCCACGAGACAAGTGAAGCGGATCAGTAAAAGAGTCAAGAACCTGTATGCTCTCAAGGTTGAGGATGCATGCAAATATTTTAGGAGCAAAGCAGTGGTTAATGACTTGGTGGTTGATAGGGAGAAATTATCTTTCAACATGCAACCTCAGAAGCAGTCTCAAAAGTTTGTGGAGCAACCACAATTGGAGAAGCAGAGAAGAGATTGAGTGGAAGAGTCCACTCAAGCAGAGACCTCCAGGAGGGGGAAATTTTGAGCCAGAAGAGCAGAGGGAGTACATGCAACTGTACCTCCAGGTGTGAGGTGAGGTGGTGTGCAAAATTAATCCCAAGAAGAAATTGGGCAGGATTCATTGAGATGGTGTGCCTCATGGATCGAACCTGGCTATGAGGAGTCCATAGTACAATATTAGTAGGAAGGATTGGTTATTTATGCAGTCAGATGTCAGGAAGACATAAATCAAAGTGATAGGTGTCAGATATTGGAGCGCAGATTAGAGTTGGCAGCACTGCAGAGTGCATGGATGCAGATGTCAACATCATAGAGAGTCTAGTAGACATCTGCAGTAGGTACTAACAGTCAGAAGATTCTGATGACAGATGCATTTTACTGATTTATTTGTTTGGAGGATATTTAGTTTCAAAAGTGTTTCATGCAAGAGTTGCATGTGCACATGCAATAACATTCCAAAGGTACCGGATCGAGATAGATTGATTCCTTTCTTGTTGAGAGGGAGTGTTGAAATTTGTAACAAGAAATAGTGAAATTGGCATCCATAAACAACATGACAACACACACACTAGTGTGGGATCACAGGTCACACAATGATGGGTCCTAGCGATACATCAGCGTGTAAGCCAATTTATTAAATAAATTGGAAATGTGCCTAATTTATTTTTCCCTTAATTAAATTGGACAATAAATTGTAATATTATCTCATAATCACTTGTAATAGTTAACTGAGTGTGATAGACTCAGTTAGCTCATGAAATTCGAGTTGAGGGTGGTTGGTGAGGCATGCAGAGTGATTATATTTGTTTTTGAGTCCAAGTTGCAGTTAGTGTATTAGTATAATGCATGAGAAATAAATTAACTCATTTAAGTGTGTTAAAGTCAGTCTAACTAGTTGTAACTGATTGTGGCACTAGTGAGAGGTCAAGTGAATTAAATCAGATTTAATTCACATGTAGTGATCTGTCAAGTGACTGATGATTTCCTATTAATAGCTACGTGCATGTCAATTCTGATGAAGACCTAGTTGAGACAAAGGTTAAAGGGAAGTGAACTATCAATTGTATTTTTAGCAAACTGCCGAGATGTAGTTAAAACACCATAGGATTTCCCATGATGTTTGCACAGTCAAGGAAGGCTAATTATCCTAAATAATAGGGATTAATTGCCTAGGGATTGCGTGAGAAAGGTAGACAGAGCAAAGGCTGAGAATTGGCTAAGTACTAGCCCAATTTTGTCCAGATCAGTGTGAGACAATTAAGTTAGTGCAACCGAATCTTGTGAGAAGAGTGCATTGTATTGTTTCATGATTCCTTGGTTCATTATACAATAGAGATAGAGGGGTTTTGAGCAGCAAGCTTTCCCCAGGAAAAATATCTGTCGTGGATTGATTTTCTTCTCTCTTTTACTTGGTGTGATTGTGTGATCGTGTGTATTTTCCACAATTAATTTGTAGAAGGATTAAATATCTTGCTTTAGAATATCGCATGACCGGTTTGAATCCATTGGTATACATATTGTTTGATATAATTTCTACAAAAAAGATTAAAGAAATGGTCATATAATATTTATTTATTTAACTAACTAAAAAATAATGATAAATTAAGTTAATTAAGAAAAGCGGGCGAAATAATTAATAAATAGAAATGAGTTTATTCATTATTTATGAGAAAACTAGTCAAATGAGCTAGAAATAATTTTTAAATAATTATTTTTTAGAAAAATAAAATGATTAAGGAATAATAAATAAATGATGATTTTTTAATTATTCCTATGGAAACGATAAAAGTAGGTGAAAGTATTTTTAATTATTTTCACATAAATGAGTAAATATTAAAATAACATGAAATTAAATGAATTTATGAGTTATTTTCATGTGGGTAAAATATATGAGAATAATAGGAAATTAAATAAATTTATGGGTTATTCTCATATGTGTAAATAATTTACGAAAATTTGTTCACTAAATTATTTCCTAAGGTGAAAGTGGGTTTTAATGTGTAAAACTCATACCACATGGTTTATTTCGATCAACCTAATAAAATAGGGTTTGGTGATTACTTTTTATGCGATAATAGATTCCCTCCCCCCTTCCAATGAATGAGTGTTAGGAGCACATCCTATGAATGAAATACATTGTAGTTTTTTTTTACGATACATAAGAGGAGGTCATGGAGAGAGAGAAAGCCACTACAACTAAGGGAAGAACTGCATGAGGAGGAGGCGACACCTACTTGTAAATTAAGAGTTTCTAGGTGGTCTATACATGATCCCAATGAGGTGGGTGGGAGGGTTGGGCATACCCATACCCATACCCATAAAGACAAATCAATACAAAGAATAATGATGTGCCCAACAATGTGGGTCTGCGAAAACTAATACATAGTACATAATCCACTGCCATCAACGGGCTAGAAAATGATACAATGATATAGAGAGTCCCATATACGTGTTCCTCGAATAAAAAGTATAGGTTCGATATAATAAATGTTTTTGGATTGAGTACATAAGACCGAATTCTACCAAGATGATGAGAGGGGGAGATCACAACCAAAGAAGCCCCATTGAATAGGAAAGGGATCTCATGATCTGAATGAGCCAATTTAATGGGGGCTCATGTATTGGGATCTGCAAACAACAAAAATCGAGCCAGTCAAATATATTGAACTGCATCTAAAGCTGGATCATGAACTATGGATGGTCAGGCATGTGGGGGAATACCTAAAAGGTAACCCCCTCCCGAGGTATGGAAAAATATCACATGCCTAGTAAATGCTGGTACAATCTACTAAACCAATAAACCATCAAGTGTAGAATTATTTATTGTGTGATAATCAATTGGAGTCAAGAATGTGAGAAAAAGCAAAGTCAAAGTTAAATAATAGTTCTCTTTTCTTGATTCGAGGAACCAAGTAATGAAGGAGTTTCATCCAAGGTACACTGTCCTCTAAGCCACTTTCCTGGAATAAATGTGTTGAAGTTGAAAAGGTAGGGCCCACCAAAGTTGATGCAATGATGAATCCTCAACTAGGGCACGAGGAAAAGTAATGTGACTGATAGAGATATCAAGGGTGGGTAATGAAGTGGTATGATGGGTGGGCTTACGATTTCCCTTGTCAAAGCATAGCATGCAAGGTTAATTTTACAACGATTGAAAGAGTTCCAAAGGGGATGGTCAATTACTTAGATGAAATGTTTTCAAATATGTCAAGATATCTAGAGGTGAAATATACAAAATACAGGATGGGTATGACCCACGGTGGTGCTGATATACTATAACCATGACTCAATGTGGTTTTGAAAATACACCATGGGACATAATGATGACTCGCCTTTGATGCTATGAACAAGGTTGGCTCAATGGTGATTCCTCTGATGGAACTAATTACAAGTGGTACAAGACCCTTTGAAGATAAACAAAGAGGTTATAGAATAATAGGGGAGTTAAAGGGGAGATGGATTGTGATCATAAAAATGAGAAATGAAAATTATGTTGACTCTAGTTATGAAAAAAAACTAGAATCTCGAAGTGAAGGGGATCAAATGACATGGCCACCAAAATGATAAGTGGGAATGGTGTTGGAGTGCCCATGTTATGTAGGGTCTAACACTCAATAGGTGGAAAATAGAAGAGATGGATGGGTTGATCCACCTATCAATGTGTGGGGGTCCCTAAGGCAATATACGTTGAATAATAGGCAAATGCACTGAATGGGGTGATGTTACTGATATGTAGAAGGATACCCTAAAGCATAAGTAAAAAGTGATTACTCATGACTAAAATCAACACATGAGTCAACAAGTTCAAAGAAAAATTAGCGTTAGAGTATGAACGACAAATATGAAGAGATTTGATTTTAACAAGAGGAGATTTGACACCTCATGGAAGAAATGGCTTCCATATGAAATATAAAATTAGATAAAAATAATATAGACCCATTATAGAGATTAGAAATAGCTTTCGAAAAATGTTGATGGTTCATCAAACAAAGATAGTATGAGCCTGTAATGGCCACTGGAAGAAATGTGTATTTTTCCTTTATAAAGGGTTTTCTCACCAATTCCAATTCATTAGTGCACAGTGTTGTTGGTGAAATTAGAGAGGAGGAGGAGGCACCCAATTTTGGTGAAATTGTAGTAGAAAAATAGAATGTCATAATTCAAATCTTGAAACATTCAAGTAGGTGGCTTTACCTGTCTAAGAGTGGTTGTAATGCTTCATGGAAAAATGTTACTTAGGGAAGAATCAAGGAGAGAAAGAGTATGTGAATGAACTAGTAGAGGAGGCCTAGAGTCATTCCCACCTACCAATTCAAACGTGGGGAATAGATGGTAAGTGTGGCATTGAAAAGAGTATAATGTTTTAATAGATGCCATCAACTCATCTACTATATGTGAAGTGTAGATGACTTGCAAGAGAGACTAGTAGGACAAAATACCCAAATTATTGGAAGATAACCGACCTTACCTAGACCTTTGGTTCCTAGGTCAAGAGTGGATAATAATCAAGTGAGAAACAGGATGAAGGGGGTAATCATACCCCCAAGCATGAGATAATACCCCTCGATGTATGAAGATAAGAGGGGGGGAGGGGGGACTGATCATGTGTGCAAAGGTGGGAATGATGCCACCCTTTTGGATGTGTATGTAGCATTCTATGCAGATGCCAAGTGTATTTAGAATGGTGTATTTTGAATACTTGTGCATAATATGGTCACGCATGATGTGTATGGCTGCCATTTGTTGCAGATTAATTATATTCTTATGGATGTTTGTGATAAATTTCAATCTAGAATGTGATTTGCAATGGTATCTACACAATTATTTTGAGCTCTAGGAACACGATTGAATGAAATGGATTCAAATTCATGTTCCAAAATCTTAACTCATAGATATTTTCTAAATAGGGTAGGGTTACACACATGATAAATTCCACTCAATTACATGATGAGAAACATAGAATCAAGACATACATGAAGGTGAAGGATGCGATGAGCAAGGGAATCGACTAAAAAACCTATCACAACATCATATTTGCCCTAATTATTGGTGGAAGATATGATGTAGATGAAATTAGAGTGAAATAACGAATAGAATGGGTAAAAATAGCCTAGGATGTCAAGGCTAGATTCCTTGAAAAGTGACTCGTACCATAGACATAACCGATATACTGTGTGGATGATGGATCCGTCACAAAGGTGCAAGAAGAAAACCAATAAGATGATGAAGGATGCAAAACTACCTACATGATGCGAAAATAAACAAAAAAATATGCATTCTATGGGAAATTCCTAAGCGTAGAATTTCTTGAGGTAGAGTGCAGTGTGAGTGTGGGGGAGAATATCTCCCTTGGGTCCCTTAAGGATATATTCCCCCTTGCCCAAACAAATTTTTACAATGTAAGGGCCTCACCATAATGATTCAAAATTTCCATTCCCTAAAATAACATGGGCCTGATCATAGACGAGAAATAGATATTCTTCATGGTAAACACAAGGGTGGTACTTGTGGTCATACTGGGATTTGGAACACTTTTTAGCTACTTAAATGGTTTACAAGGAAATCTGGAAGTCTTCATTGGTGCTTTCTAGGATAACGTCTCTATTATAGGGGTGAAGTATTTGGGAGGGGTTAGCCGACAAGGTGAAGGGAGAGAATATGACACTTAGTTGGCGATATTGTCTCCTCTCCATGGAAAAGGTATAAATTAGTGAACTCGAAGGAATTTTTAGCATAAGTTGTATAGGCCCACAAATCTGGGAAGATCATTAAATGCTAATTGGTATTTTGCTTATTCACCATCTGCTAAATCATAGCCTTAAGGATCTTGTTGATGGCTTCAACTTGTCCATTCCCTTGCGGGTAATAACATGATGAATTTTGATGCTAAATAACTAAAAGTGAAGATAGCACATGCCATATTTCATCTTCAAAGTTTCCACCATGGTCTGATACCAAATATTTTGAAACCCAAAATCGAGCAATGATGTGGTTAAAGAAGAAACATGATGCAGTAGCTGCAGTGTTATTCAACGTGGGAATAACCTTAGCCCATTTTTTGAAGTAATAAACAACCATAATGATATACTTATGGCCATTATAGGAAGTGGGTTCACACTTCATAAAGTTGATGTCCCACTTGTAGAAATGACCAACAATGATTAAATGGGGTGCAAAGGAGTGGGTGGAACTCTTGCCTTAGGGGAAAAAATTGGAAATTGGGATAATGTTTGACTTAATTAATGCAATTGCTAAAGAGAGATGACCAAAAGTAGCTAGCACGTATATTTTTTTGAGAAGTGGCCATTCTTAAGATATGGCCACCACAAGGCACCACTATGACAAGCATTTATCACTTTCTTAGCTTTAATATGGGTGAAACAATGACACGGAATGGTATAAATACCACCAAAATAGAGATAATCACCTATGAGAAGGTAGCGAGGAACTTGGTGTCAAATATGTTGTCAATCATCTTGAGTTAGATGAGGAATGAAATTTTGGGTTTAAAAATATGTGAGATTGTTGCCATACCATGGGACATTCGACAATATGGTGAACAATTTTTCTTCTGGAAGGCCATCATTCAAGGGCGGGTCTTGTACACTAGGGGAAAATCAGAATTGAACTCATCAAGGGCCAAGCCATTGTTACTCTTAGGTGTTACAAATTCCAATTTATATTCCTAGAGGATGACAATCCAGTGGGCATACTTCCCATTGATGACCTGTCGACTAAAAAAGAAATCCATAGGGTTGGAATTAGTAACAACCTTGGTGGTGCACCTAAAGATATAATGACAGAGTTTCTGCATAGAGAACATAATGACCAAATCCAACTTCTCCTCATGGGAATAGGACACAAGGGGTCCATTAATATTATTTCTCACATAATATATGATGTGTTCATTTTTTCTTCCATCTTCTTGGTCTAATACCATAACTATCACATAGGTGGAAGCTAAGATGTACAAGATAACATACTTCTCCAAGTTAGGTGGAATAATCAAAGGAGAAGATGTGAATGCACGTTTAAGTGCATTGAAATATTGTTGAGTTTGATCATCCCAAATAAATGGAGTGTCAAACCAAAGGAGACAAATAAACCCATGAGTGGTGGTGGCATATTCAAGAACAAATCTGTGGAGGAATTTAGACTTCCCCTGAAGGCTTTGCAATTGGGGTTGGTTGCGAGGTGGAGGTAGTTCAAAAATGGCTCAAACCTTGATAGGATCAGTTGTAATTCCAACTTTGGACACAATGAATCCCAAATGTTTGCTCATAGGAACATAAAGATACATTGAATAGGGTTAAGACATATATTATACTTTCGACATTGAAGGAATGTGGTGCTCAAATATTCTAGGTCTTGCGACCACCGTGTGGAATGAGTAGTGAGATCGTCAAGGTAGGAAAGAATAATGTGATTCAAGCAATGAAAGTAGTATGAAATGGCACAATGAAAAGTGTCCCCAATGTTATTAATCCTGAAAGCCATCATTTTATTCATAAAGGTTCCCCAAGGACTAGTGAAAGCAATGTTATGTCGATTTGAAAAGCATATAATAATTTGATTTTACCCCAATAATCCATCATTAAAATATAGCACCTCATGACCCACATACTCGTTGATGATTTTGTAAGGGTGTGGGGAAATATTCTTTTAGACATTATTTATTCATATTGTGAAAGTCTGTGCATAAATGTATGGTGCCTTGCTTCTTCAAAATGGGAACCAGGCTAGATACCCAGGAGGTATAAGTGATAGGGTAAATGAAAACAATTTTCTTGATATTATCAATTTTAGTCTTAATTGTATCACATTTAGTGGGGTGAATAGGATTTTTTTTTTGGCAGATAGGAATTTCATCCAGCCAAGTTTCGATGCAATGCTCAACAATTTTCCGATCAAGTCCAAGAATCTCAGAATAAGGCTAAGAAAATATATCTTAGAATTCTTTGAACACGTGATTGTAGGTGACAACTTCTTCTGGAGTGCATCATGCCACCAATGAGATGTATTCCTTGAATCTGGGTCTATTATAGATATTCACCTTAATGGTGGGTGAAATATTTTCCATATTCCCCTCTTCAAAAGCATCAGGAGCGAGGATGGGTTTCATGAACCAATCTACTTGATCGTGAATACAAAATTTTAATTCCATAACATATTATTCAACTATACATGGTTGTTGTAGGATAAAATATGAGGGATAGTGCATATCTTCCCATGGATAATATGACATGATCAATTATTCCATAATGTCTTTATATACATGAAATATTGGAATGCAAGGCTATTATGGACCACATGATGTAGATGATGGAATATCCAGGGCATCATCTTGGGAGACAAGGTTCACATGAAAAATGTCGATGGAGGGAGAGTAGTAACTAGTGGATTAAGGTTCCACTAATGTTGATACTAAAGCGAATTTAGATAAAAAATAGGTTTATGAAGATTCACAATTTGACAATCCCGGGGGGTGTGAAGATGGAGATCCCATGGATGATGAAAAATAAAGGCTATATATGGTATTATTTACCATATCTACATCAGGAGGACCAATCACAATAATGGGTTGAATTTTCTCCTGCACTGGAAAATATGAGATGCTGTAGGCCGTAAGTAGAGGGGTGGAATCACGACTATGAGTGACATCCATATCGCGAAGAAAGATGAGATTATCATGAAAATGGGGGAGATGAGGGAAATGATGTGAATAATGACCATATATCTCGCACAAACACAAGGGTGGTTAATGCATAAGCCTTTTTTCTTCTTATATGATTCAGGAAGAGGCACTTGCACCTCAAGAACCTTTGGGTTTGCCTGAAGTTCATCCAAGGAATTGAAACCCTTTAATCATGGGATAGTAGGACAATTATTGTTGGCATGATCATATAGATCACATAAAGCACATGGTGGAGTAGTCTTATGTGCATAAGTTTGAGTGGTCATTTCCTTAGTTGTCTTATCCTTGCCCCCCTTCCTGATTTTGGACCCCTCTTCAGTTTCTTTCGCAACAAAAGCATAGTACTGTTGAGGTTGCAATGGAATTGAAGCAACGAAAGGAGTAGTTGGAACTGGTTGAATAAGTATCAAATCCAAATAAGGTTTAAGTTGATTAGGAGGAGTGTTGGCAAGAGGATCCATGTACCAAAATGGAATTCCCAATGTGAGATTTGGAAAACTCAACATAGCCATCACAGGTACATGCTAACTATTCCCAGCGGTGGAAATAAGAAAGGTATTTGAATGAATGGATGATGACCAAGAGGAACCCCTCCCAAGACATTGGTTAAGTTTGGAGCAACATATTTATGATAAATTGGTTGTTGAGAAGAGGTACCAGGCTACTGAGCAACTCATGACCTAGATAACATGTGAACTTGTGAAGTTCTAGGTATAGTTGGAATAGGTGGTGGGCCATAATATGCCCAAAGAAACAAGGTATATTTATAAACTCCATAAATGATCTTAGTAAAGGAAGCCATTGTATCATTTCCGTCCATAAAGTAAATGGAATTTCCTCAAGATGAGCCTAAAGTTAAGGATCATAATATGTTAGTTGATCAATGGTGACTATCTTCTCTTTACTAGGGAAGCTCATGGTATGATAGATAAAATAATATACTGACTTCATGACATACATGAAACTACATCCTCAACTTCAATCAAGACTTTCTTGCTAGACAATGCGATGGGGAAATTTTTGGTACAAGCCTACAAGTTGCGAGGGGAAACCATCACATGCACAAAGGGCGATGGTAGATGGAAATAGATATAGAGATATGATTTTCTTGCAGACTTGGGTGGACATCACACATGTGGATGCCCCTTCGTCAATAATAAATTGCTAAAAAAGGGCGTTACTAATGGAGACTGGGATCTGGAAAACAATGGATGGCAAGAGACAAGGATTATCTTCCTTATCAATTTAAAAGAAAACCAAATGATCATCTAAAGGATCCATAATTCCCAAAGTAGATATTATAGGCTTACATTGTGTATGACACGTCTGGAGGACTTTCGGTACTAACATGGCACCAAGAGATTGCTCCAAGTAATATACTATGGTATAGTGATGGGAGGCTTGAGAGTTGGTAGCATTTTGACATAATGGTACCTTGGTGATCTGTAGGGTACCAATTGCTGATGCTAGAGGCTCTGTGGTGGTTTTCAATTGCATCCTAGGAATATGATCTTATTAATGTGACCGAGTGGTGAGGTTGACTAAATCAAAATTCATCATCAAAATTTGATAGGTTCCAAGTTCAGGATGAATGTTATATGGAATAAGAGGATTATAACCATCTTGGATGGCCACATATCCTTGGGTAGGGAACATATTCATAAGCACTGTTGTCTCTGTAGGGGGAGGAATAGAATTAGGGACAAGTTCCCTTTAGATGCAACTTCTCGATTTTCCCATTCCTAGTGCATTTGAGGGAGAAGGGGATAGTCATGTGTGTAATGACCACATGTACCACAACATGCACAAGGCTTATACGTATGAAGAGCATTGTTTTTTGTGGGTTAATCGCCATGTTGTTGGGTCATGGTATTATATTTTTTACCTTGGTTGGAATTACGCTATTGGCCTTGGTTTCCCATATTACCTTGGGGTTGTTGATTCTGCTTTCCCTTCACTTTGTTCCTTTTTTTTTATTAGGGGTATTGATAGTGTTTTCTGAGCATACACCTGAGCCTATGCAGTGGTGCTTGAAAAGGCAGAGGGGGTTGAGGCATGTGAGGCTCAGATGCTGGTGCTAGAGGGGCTGGAGCACTTGGCGATGCATAAGGATAATAAGTATTTGCAATCACATTCTAAATCCTGATAGATGGTTGAGTACTAGCTGGCCTAGGCACAAGATGATTTGGATGGGTATATGCATAGGAGGTATTCATGCCCCATTGCGAAGTAACATATAAAGGATATGGGGGAGGATAAGTGTGTAAGTGGTACTGCGCCCTTCTTAGGGCTTGCCATATCCCATTTGTACTTGCGTCGTATGGGGAGGGATGCTGGTAGGAAACCGGACCAATCACACCAACAATAACATGAAATTCCCTTGGTGTAGAAGAAGAACCACGATGAGGGATATCTGTGATAATAGTGATAATTAGGTCATATTGCATAGAATTTTAGATTTCCTCTTCCTCGGTTCTTTGGAATTCTGACACGACATTCTTGGGGATGGGAAGAATTCAGTATTTTAAGAACCAAACCAAAAAGACACAATCATCGAATTCCAAATCTTTACACAACCTTCGCCTTCTGTGGCACTCCTTAATATGATCAAAGATATGGGAAATTTTTTTTTGGAGACAAGTGGTAAAGAGTTTAGTGC
Source organism: Pinus albicaulis (assembly GCA_034641835.2). Lineage (NCBI taxonomy): Eukaryota > Viridiplantae > Streptophyta > Pinopsida > Pinales > Pinaceae > Pinus > Pinus albicaulis. The sequence goes on along the minus strand of CM076583.1, from coordinate 1,110,206,193 downwards.
CAGTATCATGGTAGACATGTAAGTAAAAATATGATAAGAAATAATTCACGATAGTCGCGAACACTTGACGGGAGCCATGGGGCTATTCAACATACAATTTCGTGGAAATGCTAGTGAGGGTGTGATGAAATAGTTAAAGATAGATAGAGTATTTCATAATGGAGTTCAAAGAACACCACATGTGTAAATACCTTATATGGTTGGATGGGTCCTCCCCAAAATTCCCTTCAAACTTAGGGATATATGAGGGAAGCTTAGTTGGCATAGGTTAATTGGGATCATCATGAAGAGGACCATTAATGAGCTTGGTCAAATCTAGTGAGTTTAACCCAACCATGTAGGGAAGAAAAGTTTGAGTTAGAATGTTTCCTTGAGGTGTTGTGGTGTTACTTCCAAGAGGGGGAACCAAATTATTAGCACCGTTTCCATCAAAATTTCATATGCTATAGGCTCTTACATTGGGACCGAAATTTCTACCAATGTTTACTCCAACCATGGTAGTAGGTGGGGTGTTGAAAAGTCAACAAGAAATGTGTGTCTAATTTAATTTTCCCTTAACTAAATTGGAAAATAAAATGTGATTGTATATCATAATCACTTTTAATAGTTAATTGAGTGTGACAAACTCAGTTAGCTCATGAATTTCGAGTTGAGGGTGGTTAGTGAGCCATGCAGAGTGATTCTATTAGTTATGGAGTTCGAGTTGCAGTTAGTGCATTAGTTTAATGCATGAGAAATCAGTTAACTCAATTTATTGAGTTAAAGTGAGTTGAACTAGTTGTAACTATTTGTTTCACTAGTGAGAGATCAAGTGAATTAAATTAGATTTAATTTGCATGTAGTGATCTACCATGAAACTGATGATTTACTATTAATATATACATGCATGTCAGTTCCAGTGGAGACCCAGTTGAGACAAAAATTAAAGGGATGTTAACTATCATTTTGATCATTAGTAGGCTACCTGCATGCAGTAAGACAACCATATGATTCCCATGAGCATTGCGCAGTTTTGGAAGGCTGAAATTTCTAAAGGATAGGGATTGCATTCCACATGAATTGCGCAAGAAAGGCAGGCTAATTAGAGGCAGGAAATTGGCTAAGTGTTAGTCAATTTTGTCTGGGTTAGTGTGAGACAGTTTCGAGAGTGCAGGAGACTCTTGTGAGAAGAGTGCATTGTAATTGTTTCATGATTCCTTGGTGAATATACAATAGAAGATAGAGGGGTTTTGAGAAGCAATCTTTCCCCAAGAAAATATATGTGTTGTGGTTTGATTTGCTTCTTTCTTTACTTGTTGTGATTGGCGATCGTGTTTATTTTCCGCAATTGATTTGTAGAAGGATTCAATATCTTGCTTTACTAGATTGCATGATCGGATTGAATCCATTGATATACATATTTTTGTATAATTTCGACATGGTATTAGAGCACATGAAATCACTATAGTGGAGAAAAAATTGATTTTTTGACTGAATAACATTCGAATTTGCAAAAGTATTCTTTGGTGCGACAAGCAGATCATGATCAATATGGCTTTCAATGTCTTGAGATTGGAGTATGCACTCGAGGGAAGTTCCAATTATATTGCATGGAAAGACAGGATGGAGGCAGTTCTGGAGGACAATGGGATGAAAGAATTCATTGATAATGACATTCCCAAACCCGTTGTAGCAGATGTCAATCTTCTTGATGCTTGGCAAAAGAAGGTTGTAAAGGCGAGGAGGATCTTACTGGAGGGCGTACAAGACCACATTGTCTCAAGTCTCCATGGAAAAGCGACTCCATATGAAATGTGGAAGGCTTTGACAGATTTGTTTCAGAGTAGCAGTGATCATAGAAAATTGGCACTGAAGGACAAGCTTAGGAAAATCAAAATGGAGAAAGGGGACACTATTATGAAATATTTAACCAAGTTTTTCCAATGTCGAGATGAGCTTGGGAGCGTCGGAATTACTATCGTGGATGATGACTTGGTGATCCTAGCTATTCTAGGCCTTCCCAAGAGTTGGCATAGTTATCAAGACATTGTCAATGGGAGGGAGAAGCTACCATAATGGGTGTTATAGCATCATTTTTCACCCTCATGTGATTAATGATTGTCTCTTTGGCCTTGGGTACCCTTTCCCCCCAGACTAGAACAAATTCATAAAAAAAGGTGTCTAAAATCCCATACACGATTATGCCTAGACGTTTTCACGTATATACGCGAGTCCATTAATAAAAAATATATAAAATTCCCTATTTTCGAGGTTGGGTTGATGGTTACTCTGGTAGTTCAACCACCCCAGCACGTGGCCAACTGTTTCCAACTATTGAAACTACTTGGAGGAGTATAAAAGCCCCTCATGTGTATGGCCTAAGGGAGAGAGAGAATTATTGATATTATAATCTATTGGTATTCCCTATCCAAGATTGAATTCCCGTGCCTCCTGCACTTCCCAGTTCATTACAAGAAACCTTTGTTTCTTGGAGATGCTCATTCCTTTATATGTCATCTCGTATGCACCAGTTCGGAAGGAATCTTAGCGAGGCAAGGGTGGGACGGATCCGGACGACGGTCTGCTCGAAGATCATGGGAGGATTCAGGTGATCTCTCCACTCGTTATTTCTGTACATGCTATTTATAATACAGAAGTACCATCTTGTTCCCGAAATATACGTGTTAGTGTCTGCTTACATATATGAGAAAATTGTTATTTAAGCATTCATTATGGTTTATTTAATGTTTTATATGGATTTCACTAACATTTAGAGTAGATATATGTTGTACAACTAGTTCTTCGTGCTTGTTTCTTCTTGTCTTTCAGGTTAAGAAGGAAGGATGGTTGCTGGGGGTTCGGACCCCACGAGATCTGCTTCAACCGTAGGACCTACGGGTAACTTCCTCGATCTACTCTATTTAGTTTTTCATGAACATGTATGGTTGTGTGAGTCCTTCTTAAGTAGCATGCCCCTGCTCTGTGGAGGTTGTAACCCAACGAACCTCTAGGGTGATTTTCCCCGAAACAGAACTGGCGACTCCGCTGGGGATCACATTCTTGTGACTCCCCTGTTGGGTGGTTTCAGCTGTTTGATAGGTTGCCGACAGTTTTAACTTTCATTTGTAGTCCAGTTTACTTTTTCTCAGTCATTCTGAAGTCCTAGTTTCTTAGCCTGGCTTGATCCTTTTTGTTTTTTCATTATTTACCTTTGTATACACGCTTTTTTCTGCACACAGTCGCATATACACGCAAGTTTGTCTGAAGGGACTCGCGTATACGCGTGTTTCCTTTAGCACAGTCGCATATGCACGCTTGTTGCTAAACTGTAAAGTAGCGTATACCTAGGCAGATTTTGAAATTTTGGATTCTTTGGCTTTTTAGTCCTTTCTGTCTGTGGAGACCTGTTCCTGCAGTGTCTTTGTACCCTCTGGATTGAGAAGAAAGTGGTCTTTGGTCTTTTCTCTCTTTCGTTTGATTGAAAACTAGTCTTTTGGGCAAAGTGTTGTTTCTTGTGCTGGCACTTCTGGTTTGAGTACCAAGATCGCTTTCTGGGCATTCTTGGCTGTTCTGCTTCATCAGAACAGAGAGCTCCTGCTCATTTACTCTTTCCTGTCTTTGTGTTTTGCTTGGCACTACGATTTTTGCCCGTTTCTTGATTGGTTTTCTTGAGTTCAGTTGGCTAGGTCTTGTTGCAACTTTTGAAGAGTCTTTCTTGGTTCTTTGGAGTTTTTGCTTGCGGCAGGGTTGCACTATTATTTTAGGCTGAGTGGCTGAGTTTTCTTGTCTTCTTTTGCTCGTTTGATCTTGCTACTAGTTAGCCCTATAAGATTTGGAGCATTTTGGAAGTTTTTTGCTTGAAATTCAGTGTTGTTTGGCTTGAAATTTTATAGTTTTACTTGGTCTTTTCGAACTCTTTTATAAAACACAAAAGCTCAAAAAACATTTTTCTTTGTTGTTTGCTTTTGTTTTCACATTTTTGTTTTCGTTTCTTTGTATCTTTTGAAGCTTTGTCGAGGTTTATTGCCTTCGGATTTTGGCTTGATTTTGGAAGGGAGTTGTCATTCATTTCTTCCTCTTATTTTTAAGCGTTCTTTGGTGTCTTCATATTAAGAGTTCTTGATTTCAGGAACTAGCTTTCTGGACAACCAAGGAGAGTTAAAGCTGAAGGAATTTTGGGAAATTTCACTCTGCTTTAGGAGATTTTTCATCTTAGGATTTGCATGCTTGTAGTGATTTGCATTAGGTGCATTTAAACATTTAGTCACTTTCATAGTTTTTGTGAGTGTGAGTTTGCTCTCTGAAAAGAAAAAATACAATTTTTAATCTCGTAGAACCCGTGTAGAAGTTGCTTTTCATCGAAAGACAATAACTGCATTTGCATGTAGTTTGGTTTTTATTAATTTCTTTCTGCGTCAAAACATCATAAGTTTCATTTCCGAATCCCTGTGACTTAACATAACAGCCCATTAAAATAAGCGATATAATTTAAAATCAACTAGCAAGTTTTATAAGTGTCATACACCAACTAGCTAGGTTGTAGGGCCTTGGATTAGGTGAGTGGAGAGTTAACTCTCCAAGGCCGCTCAAACAAAACATAGAAGTTGATTAATTGAGCAAAATCCAACTCCGTTAGGTGGACCGAGAAAGCTCTCTCCGGAGAGTCGCGAGGAAGTGAAGGTGAGAAGAGGGAATACCCTCTTGATTAGCTGAATCGACTCAAGACCGTTCAGCCGGGATTAAGACGCAGTTGGTGCCCATAGTTGCCACTCTAGGTTCCGCACGGTATTGCGGGGGAATACCGTGGTACACATGAAGACAATCATATCTACTGACTATACTTAGGGGGTGCCCTTGTGACTTCAGGTGCTTGATCCGGCAAAGTACATTGTTTGGAGATCAGAAGCGTCAACTGTTCGATACCTTCACTAGTAGGCCTGGGCCGTAATTATCCCAGACTGCTTTCGGGAGGTCCTATATTTCGCTTTCCTGTATTTTGGTGTCCGGTCCTCATCACCCAGAGCGGAAATACTTGAAGGTTGTTTGCTTGATTGTATCTCAGGGATTTTTCTTATAGTGAGTGCTCTTTACTCCTAGCTTGCCTATCTTTTCACTTTTTGAGTCTAATTTAAAATCTATAAAAGTGGTTGATCAAGCGCCTCGTCGATCGAGGAGAATCCGGGGGTTATCCCCCGAGAGTCCAGAGCCTTCTTCGAGAAGGCGTAGGAGTGATTTAGCAGGTGGTTACCACCCTGTGACGTCTGACGCAGTGGAGAGAGATCCTCCACAAGGGTCTGAAGGTTTCATAGCTGATTCTGGTGTCGGTTCCGAGAGGAGCGTTCCGCTCACCTCACGAGTTTTATTTCCTTAGGAAGAAGATTTTCAAATTGAAGAAGTACCTGAACCTCCTGCGTCAGGTCCATCTCCTCTTCCTCCTGATTATCCGTTCGTTGTTCAATGCATCGGACCTGAGTCAGAGAGACCGGAATATCTTCCGTATCATTCATACCTTTCGATGGCCACGACTGGGAACGCGGCTTCTGCTGTGAGTGTTGCAGGCATTCAGACTCCTGCTTCTGTTGAAGGAGGAGGCACTATTGATTTATCTTTGATTGCTTCTAGTGCTACTGTGTTTGGCTCTGGTTTCACCCAAGCACATGCTTCTCATTCTGGTCCCTTCTGTTCAGGGATTCCCACTAGTGGGAATCCCTCTTTTTTCTTTTCCGCTGTTGCAGCTGGATCTACACCCATGTCTTCCATGGCTAGTGGATCAGCTTCTTTTCAGGGTTTCCCCTTTGGAACTGGGCACATTCCTAGTTCCAATCCTTCTTTAGGGTCCTTTCCGTTTACGTCTCAGACCCAGAGTTTCAACCCTTGGTTTGGAGGTCAGAATTCGACCACTTTTATAGGATGGAACCCTGTATTCACTACAGTGGGGGCAGGGAATCAGTTTTACACAGGTCATCAAGGGAATACTTCTTTCCCTTTGTCGAGTGCTTATCAGACCTTTTCTCCTCTTTCTAATGCCTGGAACCCCTATCAGGGGCTCTCCTCTTCATTTCATACTTCAGCGGGGGGAACTGGTCTGGGCTTTGGTAACTCTGCGTTGGGAGGAGGTTCTTCTCCTTTTTCTATGAGTCCTTTCTGGCAACCTGGTGCCTCATCAAATCCAGGCTATTCTTTTCAGAATGTTGGGAATCCATCCCATCAAGGATGGAACCCTCAGGCTCCACCTCGCTTACCTTTTATGGCAACGTTAAACTTGCCAGATCTGTCGAAGTTGACTAATGATCCGATTCGTTATAGTCCGGGGTGGCCTCCGGTTCCCACCAAACTTCCTTCAGACATTCCAAAGTTTGAAGGTAAGAATGGAGAAGATCCGGCTGACCACATTACCACTTTCCATTTATGGTGTTCTTCGAACTCCCTGATCGATGATTCGATTAGGTTGAGATTATTTCAACGCACCCTAACTGGAAACACTGCCAAATGGTATATTGAGCTAACTGGGGGCAGTTTTGCTACATTTGGAGAACTGGCTATTACATTTCTAAACCATTTCCAGTTTTTTATCCGATATGATGTTGGGACTGAACTCCTAGCCAATTTTAAATAGGACGATGCAACCCACATTTCTGATCACATTCAGGAATGGAGGAGAAGGAAGAGGCTGATTAAAGCTCATATTCTAGGTGAATTCCTTTTGGAATGGTTTCTCAAATCCCTGTAGTCAGATATTTCGAAAGATGTATCCCTCTCCGGGGTATTTTCTGAGGAGCAGGCCATTTTTAGGGCCCAGCAGCTAGAGTTGATATATTCTTAGTCTGGGGTCCTTCACAAGTATTTGCCCAATGCTCCTCGCTCCAAATTAGATTTGTCGAAAACTAAGCCCGGTCCTCATGGCGACGGACTAATTGGAATGATCAATAGTGGTGCAGCTAGCCTGCTTTCTCAACTGCAGCAGTTGTCTTTACAATCTGCTCCTTCTGGTCAGGCTGTGCCTGTTGAGTCATCACCTTCCCAGTATTTGTCCATAAATGTTGTCCAAGCTTCTGATCCCAAAGGAAATCAACAATCCAATGGGAAGAAGAAGGGACGAAATAACAAGAAGAAGGGCAAGAACGGGAAGGGTAATGCAAATAAAACCAACGAGCATGTTGGTGAGGGTCCAAAGGAGAAAAGGAAAGTGAAGTTTCCATGCAAGCTATGTGCTGGAGACCATCTTACGCACCTTTGCCCTAAAATTCAGGATGCGCAGCGCTTGTTAGCCCAGCAGGGTTCTTCTAGTTCCCAGGCTGTGTTAACAAACCCTTTTCCCCAAGGGCAACAATTAGTTGTTGGCGCGAACCAAAATCTTGGGGCTTCCTCTGGGGGCACCCAGGAAGGGGAAATTCCATCGAACATTTTTATGATGAGTGCTCACGCGGATATCGCTACGAGATCCCGTGATTATGGTGGAGAAGAGTCTTCGAAAGCTAAGGAAGTTCCTGATGCTACTGAGCCACTTCACATCACGAAGCCTACTGTTGAGTCTATGCCTCGGATGCCAAAAGCATCTTCTAAGCGGTCAACGATTAATCCGAACGCGAGGGCTGCCCAGAACTACTCGATTGTAGAAGATCTGGCGCAAAGTCCTTGTGCTATGTCAGCTTTAGAGGTACTCCGATCTTGTCCGGCTCAGCGCAGTGCTTTTCTCACTGCCATTGGGGCTATTGATCCGAAAAATTCTCTTCTGATTACTTTTGATATGACTAATTTTAAGAAGAGACTTCCTCATCACATGGCCTTTCATATTAAATCATCGTACCGGAAGTGTAACATCTTTCGGACGGTTGTTGATGAGGGTGCTTCCACATGCGTGATGTCTCTCGCATGTTGGAAGACACTTGGATCTCCCAAAGCTGTTCCATCTACCACTCTTCTGACTGCGTTCGACGGTCATTCTCACAGGCCCCATGGTATTGTCCCAGCTTTGCCCATCTGTGTTGGGGGCAAAACTGTCAATATAGAGGTTGAGGTAGTGGATGAAAGCTTGGACTACAACCTTTTGTTGGGGAGAAACTGGATTTATGAGATGGATGCCATTGCATCCTCATTATTTCGCATTATATGTTTCCCCCACGAAGGGAGGATTGTTACAGTGGATCAACTGGACTGTCCTCCTGTAGACCCGAATGCGTCTACTGACTCATCTATTCCTAAGTTGGATAATTCTAAGGCACCTGTTGAGAATTTAGGAGTTGGAATGTATTCTTCCTTGATGGGTACTTTCGATATTCCTCCTCCTACGGTTCATATTAATGTTATTTCATCCTCCAAGGCTCCTCTTCGAAGAGAGTTCTTCAGAACTCATTATTTTTCGGACCCTTGGACCTTACCTTCCCCTACTGCCACATTAGCGGAAGGTCAAGTGGGTGGAATGGCATTTCCTATTTCTGCAGCTGAGATTGCTTATCAGTCTATTGTTGACTCTGCAGAATCCAGTCCAGCTCCTCTTTCACCGGAAGAGTTGGATGGAGATGTGGCTCCGGCTTGGACACTTAGTTCTTCTTCTGCGCAGGATTGCCTTGATACCACTCTTCCATCTGAAGAGGCCATCCTGGAAGCTATGACTGGTATAGATAGACCGTGGGATGACTTGCATCATCGGTCTTACTTTTTACCTGATTTGAGCGAAGTTGAAACAAGTTTTCCAAGTCCTCGGTCTCCTGGGTCCTGTTCACCAGTCTTGAACCCTTTACTTTTAACACAGGTTTATGCTGAAGGGAACATGGCTGTGATTTCTCCTACTATCCCGGTGAACATTTCCAGGGATCCCAATATTATCGAGAATGTCTTCATCGGAGCTGAATGTTCCCGTGAAGAGGTTCAAATTTACACCGAGCTCTTTAAAAAGTATAGGGATGTATTCGCTTGGTCTTATGAGGAAATGCCTGGTATAGATCCATCTATTGTCCAGCATGAGATCAAGACGTATGAAAATGCTAAGCCGGTCAGGCAAAAACTTCGTCCGGTTAATCCTAGGAAGGCAGCAGCTATCAAAGCTGAAGTTGAAAAGCTGCTTAAGGCGGGATTCATTTTCCCAGTTCCTCTGACTGAATGGGTTTCAAACCCCGTTCCGGTAGATAAAAAGCAAGGAACGATTTGAGTGTGCATCGATTTCAGAGACCTAAATAAGGCATGTCCTAAAGACAATTACCCCACACCATTCATCGATCAGATCATTGACGAGTGTGCCGGTAATGAGATTTTCTCCTTCATGGACGGTTTCTCCGGATATAATCAAATTACTATCCGTCCTAAAGATCAACATAAGACTGCCTTTATTTGTCCCTGGGGTACTTTTGCATACAAGAAGATGCCTTTTGGTCTTAAAAATGCTAGGGCTACCTTTCAGTGGGCCATGTCATATGCCTTTCACGACATCAAAAAGATTATTGAGGCATACTTGGATGATTTAGCTGCTCATTCTTGAAAGAGGATGGATCATCCTGGTCACCTCCGGCAAATATTTGAACGATGTTGGTTCTATAAGATTAGATTGAATCCGAACAAGTGCATTTTTGCAGTTACATCTGGTCGGCTACTGGGATTCATTGTGTCCAAGGAAGGGATTAGGGTAGATCCCTTCAAGGTTGAGGCAATACTTCGGTTGCCTCCCCCATCCTCTATTCGTCAGCTTCAAAGTATACAAGGAAAGTCTAATTTTATTCTGAGATTTATCGTAAATTATGCTGAAGTTACAAAGGGATTTATGAGATTGTTGAAGAAGGGAGTTCCATTTCTTTGGGATGACTTCGCTCAACGCTCATTCGATGCTTTGAAAAAAGCATTGACCTCTGCTCCTTTATTGAGTCCACCTGATTATAGCGGGGATTTCCTTTTGTATCTGGCAGCAGCAGAATCTACTATTGGTATGGTTCTGGTTCAGGAAGATGATGCTCTTGCAGAGCATGTTATATACTATCTTAGTCGAGGATTGGTAGGACCTGAACTCCGGTACACTCCGATAGAAAAGTTAGCTTTAGCAGCAGTTCATGCTGTGCAGCGACTCCGACATTACATTATTCTTCGAAAAACTTATGTTTTGGCAGCAGCCAATCCATTTCAGTTTGTCCTCAGTAGGCGAGTGATTGGGGGCAAATACAATCGATGGGTTGTGATTTTGCAGGAATTTCATCTTGAATTTATGTCTGCCAAATCCAAGAAATCATTGGTTTTTGCGGAATTGATCTCCGAGTTGCCCTGTGGAGAGGAGATGATTTATGATGAATCCTTTCCGGATGAACATTTGTTTCTTATCTCTTCACAGGATCCTTGGTATGGAGATATCATTGTGTATCTTCAGACTGCGAAGTTTCCCTCTACTTTTTCGAAATATGAGCGTCGTAAGCTGCGTCACTTGGCCAAGAATTATTTGATTATTGGTGATGCTTTATACCGTCGAGGGGTTGATTCAATCCTAAGACGCTGCTTAACTCTCGAAGAAGCTGAGGCTGTGCTGAATGATTCCCACAGTGGAGCTTGTGGGGGTCATTTATCTGGGCTTGCTACAGCTCAAAAGATTTTGCGTGCTAGGTACTTTTGGCCCTCGATTTTCAAGGATTGTATCGAATCGGTCAAAAAGTGTCATCCGTGTCAAGTCTATACTCGAAAAATGCGCGCTCATCCAGCTCCGCTTTTTCCAGTCATTACTGTCGGTCCCTTTACAAAGTGGGGTATTGATTATACTACTTGTAACCGGCCTTCGGCCAAAGGTCACAAGTACATTATTGTAGCAGTAGACTACTTTACGAAGTGGGTCGAGGCTATGCCTACTTTTGGGAATGATGGTGAGACTGCAGCTCTTTTCCTTTTCAACCAGGTTATCGCTCGTTTTGGTATTCCTAGAGATATTTTCACTGATCATGGAAGTCATTTTCAGAATAGTATGATGGCTAAGTTGGCTCTCAAATTGGGTTTCCAGCAGGAGCATTCATCTCCGTATTATCCTCAAGCCAATGGGAAAGTGGAAGCCATGAATAAATCCTTGAAGACAATTCTTCAAAGGACAATTGATAAAGCTAGATCCAAATGGCATATTATGCTATATCCTGCACTTTGGGCATACAGGACGTCAGTGAAAACTGCAACTGGCTTTACTCCGTTTCAGCTAGTGCACGGGTTGGAATCCGTATTTCCCATTGAATGTGAGATTCCTTCTCTTAAGTTAGTTGTTGAACTTCTTCCTGACACTTCTAGTCTTGAAGAACGGCTCCTTCATCTAGAACATCTCGATGAGCAGCGTCGGGATGCCGCCACGATGAATGAAGCACATAAAAACCGAGTTAAAGTTCAGTACGATAAGGCGGTCAAACCCAGGGTTTTTTCGGAAGGTGACCTTGTTTTGGTCTATGCCCAAGAAAAATATGCCCTGGGGGCAGGAAAGTTTAAGTCTATGTGGTATGGCCCCTTTATCGTTAAAAAATTCCTTAAGAAAGGAGCATATACCTTGGTTGATTTTGAAGGGAACGAGTTGCCGGAGCCCCGAAATGGGCTCTATTTGAAGAAGTATTATGCCTAGGCTTTGGCCTGGCATGTTGCTTTTGTATATAGTAGTTTTGTTTTGTACATATCTGGTAGATTTTCGATCTTTGATGAGTTGGTGATGTTTTTTGATCTGCTTTGGCAGGTTGTGTTGGATGTCATGAGTCATTTTGGTTTCGCCGATGGTGCTAGTAGACACACCCGGAACTTAGCTTCCACGGCTTGGGTGCTTCATTATCATTCCGGTCAGCTGTTAGTATCAAGAGGGGTTTGCATTGGTCCTGCTTCCAATAATATAGCATAATACACTGCAGTTTTTTATCTACTCTCGGAGGCAATATCTTTGGGTGTTGATTCGTTGGTAGTTTTCTTGGACTCTCAGCTGGTGGTGTCGCAGTTGAACAATACTTATCGGGTTCGTGACCCATTTTTCTTACGGTTGTTCTTGAGGGTACGTTTGTTACAAAGATCATTTCAATTTTTAACTTTCATTCATATTCCTCGAGCTGACAATTGGTTAGTAGACTCATTAGCTAATCAAGCAATTGATTGGCATATTAATCATTCCATACAATAAAATTTAATCATCAAAAACATCATACATTTGATACATTTATCATACTTATCGGGTTCGTGACCCATTTTTATTACGATTGTTCTTGAGGGTACATTTGTTACAAAGATCATTTCAATTTTTAACTTTCATTCATATTCCTCGAGCTGACAATTGGTTAGCAGACTCATTAGCTAATCAAGCAATTTATTGGCATATTAATCATTCCATACAATAAAATTTAATCATCAAAAACATCATACATTTGATACATTTATCACATCACATCAAATATCACTGTATATATATCATCAGAGTGTTCAAAAAATTTACAAAATTTGGATCCATAAGGTCATACAAAACTTGGGCTTATGCCCGATCATGTTCAGTCTCAAAAAAGAATATACAGTCATCTAATACATAATATCTATCTACTCCTGAGGTCCCTGCCCAGAAGTCGTGTTCCTATAGAACGTGACCGCGGTGGCAACTCGGCGGAATAATCGTACCCAGTCTCGGGGCACTCCTACCACCCGTCTCTGGATGGCTTCCGGCAGGTCTTCCACGGTAGCCATAGGTATTTGGCGGGTTAACCCCTCCAAATTCCTCTGCACAGCCTGGAGGGTCCTATCTGAATCCACTGTATCTGCTTCGCCCCTGCGACGCTTGTGGCGCGGGAAACCCTCAGGTCGCACTGGTCCAATATCTGTATCATGATCATGTTTACATTGTCAGTCATTATGAATCCAATCAAAAACATGTTTATTTTCATTTTTTCATATATATTTGAAAAAATCCAAAAAAATTATATAAGTCAAAATTTTTGCAAACTTACCGACTGTGCCCCATGCTGTGCCTGGTGGAAGAACTAGATCTGGATCTCCACGAAATTCCATCCCGCCATAGGGATAGTCATCCACAGCGATGATTTGTTCTCCCCACCAAAGGAAGAACTCATCGTCCCAAGTGGTCCGAGAAACTTCACTTCCCCCTAATCTCTTCATCATGTCTGCCCAACGGGCAATTCTTGGGTCCCTCGGGCTACTGATGGTAGAGATAACTCTGGGTCTCAATGCTGGTATCTTCTCAAAGAAGAATGTCATCAAAATAGTACCGTACCCAAAGTGTTTGGTCTTTTCTTGGCGGATTGAGGTCAACTGTTGTTTCATGTTCAGTAAAAGGGCTGTGCACCAATCATACACATGAGTCAAGAATTCTACTGCTATGCTCATTTGCGTCCTGGACGCCTGATGTAGGGAGGCAGATCCTGCCACTCTGCCAATGGTGAAAAGGAGGATTTTCATGTGCAAATCCCGTAAATCTTTAATAGCAATCTGAGTTCCAAATTTCTTGGAACCCTCTACGCAATACACGTGGACATAATCTTCCACGGTTAGCCCTCCCAGGGGCTTCCCGTGCAAGTCTACTGGTTCACCCCTCCGGGAGAGTCCAGTAATAAAGTATATGTCTTCCACTTCAATGCGTACTGGCATCTGATCTATCATAAAGCAGTCCTCTTCCGGTTCCCAGTAATTGACGAGCATTTCTAGCAACCGAACATTGCTTTTCATATTTGGCATTTTGAAAAATTTGAACAATCCGCAATTCCGAAGAATATTTTGCGATGCTCGATCTTGCATGACCTCTTGATCAATTGCGCTGTGCTCACGCTCTCTCCATGAGATTGTCATCATGTCAAAATTCAACAAATCATGCATTAGCCACACATTTTTTGATTCGGGCCTGCGCATACGCGAATTTTTCTATGCACAGTCGCGTGTATACGCGACTTTCCCATTACAAACCCGCGTATGCGCAAGTCCGTGTTTTTTAGCAAGGGTTTTAATGGTGAAAATCACTAAATTTTAATTTCCAAACGGACAAAATGATTTGCAAAGATGATTGAGGAGCCTACCTGACAAATTCGGTGCGATTCGACGGTCGGTTGTACCAGTTTCCGCCACCTTGCATTGAGCATAGGATTGTTCCAATCCCAGGAACTAGTGCATCTGATTTTTTGATACTTGTTCTATCCATTGTACCATAGCATTATTTTATTCTTTTTCAAGCTTATTATATGAAAAAGACAAAAAAATCAAATATAACAAAAAGAGCGGGAACGGGATGTATCTTCGTTGTTTTGATGGCAGTACAGAGTCAGTTTGTCGCCCTTGAACAAAGCACATATACTTATATATATTTCCTACATTTGGGATGGTTTTAGTTTTGACCTAGGTTCAGCCTTTACCTTGTTTCACTTATCAGTCCTCCCCCGGTTGGTTATCTCTTCCAATCATATGGAGAGTTTGTTCTGCCTCCTGCATAACAGACTTATACAGTGTCACTTTTACTGCCATGGTCATCATGAGTCATGCTTTTGTTCAAGGGAAGTCTAACCAGAGTCGGCCATTCTGCGGTGTCTCTTGACTCATTATTCAGTCGGCCTACCCGGTCTTGTCAGTATCATGTTCTATCACATCAGATGTTTTGGTCCTTTGCTCGTGCTGGTTTGAGAAGGTCCCCATTGACTTCTTGCCGGCGGGTTTGTCTCTTATCAACTACGACACATTGCTCTGAGAGCAAACCTAGAGCCGCACCTTGGGCCTATTTCCATCATTGATAGGTGACCTCGTGCTCAGCATTTGATCATCATCATGGGTCTTTTACTGAGTGGTTTCCCCTGTGTTCGACGTCAGCACACATTATCACACTTGGGATTCGTGCAGTACCTTGATTTCCATTTGACCCTATCGGTGGATTTCTCGCCTCTGTGTCAGCTTTCATTATTGGTTGGTTAAGAGGGTTTCTTCCGTGCGCTAGCTTCATCTTGTGCACGTCGGAAACGTACTTCGGTTTTGGTTCCATCACTCTACTTCGTCCGATTCCTTCCAAATCTTGGCCTGCGGGTTACACTCGCGCTGGACTGATGTGGGATGCCTTAATGCCTTCCTTCCAGCAGATCTTTCCCCATCGACTCCGACTCATTGCTCTGGGAACAAGATCTAGAGTCTTTTTGTCAGTACCTTAGGGTTTGCAGTCATCAGTGGCAGACTCTTCGCTATCGACAATGGGGATTCATCATTGCCTCCTGATTGGTAGATTCTTTCAAGTGTTCGACTTCAACTCATTCATTCGCACTTGTCAGATTGTACTGGGGCACCTTGACACTCATTATCATTATCGGTGGGTTGTCTCGCGTTGGTTAACGGTATACATCATTGACCGGTAATCCAACGATTTCTCACATGGTCGACTTCAGCTCATTTATTCCCATGGTGTAGAATTGTGCCATAGTGATCGGTGAAGACCTCGGGTTGCATCAGCATTTCTCGGTTCACTTTTGACAGTCCATTCAGTTTCTGCCAGTGATGCCGTTCACCCTTATATGTTGCAGTGTCAGTACAGCAGCATCCTATATGTTGGCTCTCGAGTTGCGTGATTGTACCGTTTGTTCCACCTCTTATGATTTGGTACTTGGAGATTCAGTTACTTATATGATCAGACATCCAGTTGCACCATCCTTGATCAGCTTTCTATATGTGATACTTGGACATTGATTCAGACTTATATTTCCGGGCCATGCTCATATGATTCATTGTGTACTTTCAGTTCAGCTATACTCTTATACATGTTGGATCTATTCAGTACTTTCTATATTATGTATTTTTGACTGAGCATGGGTATGCCCGCCTCAACATGAGTTGACTCTCTGTTTTCTTTCATTGGTTTTTTGGCAGGATGAAATCTGGTGAAGTCCTCTCTTGTCCTTGCGAAGTTCTTTCTATGTGCATAATACATTTCGGCCATCATGTACCCCTTCTGACCTCATATATTAGGGGGCATCCGTTATAGCATCATTTCTCACCTTCATATGATTCATGATTGCTTTTATGGATTTGGGCACCCATTCCTACAGACTTGGACAAATTCACTAAAAAACAGTGTAAAAATCCCCATACGCGATTATGCCCAGACTTTTCCGCGTGTATACGCGAGTCCAACTGCACTTTTCCGCGTATGCCATTAAAATCATTAAAAAATAAATAAAAATTCCCTATTTTCGGGCTGGGTTGATGGTTACTCTGGTAGTTCAACCACCCCAGCACGTGGCCAACTGTTTCCAACTGTTGAAACTACTTGGAGGGAGTATAAAAGCCCCTCATGTGCATGGCCTAAGGGAGGGAGAGAATTATTGATATTATACTCTGTTGGTATTCCCTATCCAAGTCTGAATTCCCATGCCTCCTGCACTTCCCAGTTCATTATAGGAAACCTTTGTTTCCTAGAGATGCTCATCTCTTTATATGTCATCTCGTTTGCACCAGTTTGGAAGGAATCTTAGCGAGGCAAGGGTGGGACGGATCCGGACGACGGTCTGCTCGAAGATCGTGGAAGGATTCAGGTGATCTCTCCACTCGTTATTTCTGTACATGCTATTTATAATACAGAAGTACCATCTTGTTCCCAAAATATACGTGTTAGTGTCTGCTTACATATATGAGAATATTGTTATTTAAGCATTCATTATGGTTTATCTAATGTTTCATATGGATTTCACTAACATCTAGAGTAGATATATGTTGTACAACCAGTTCTTCGTGCTTGTTTCTTCTTGTCTTTCAGGTTAAGAAGGAAGAAGGGTTACTGGGGGTTTGGACCCCGCGGGATCTGCTTCAACCGTAGGACCTACGGGTAACTTCCTCGATCTACTCTATTTAGTTTTTCATGAACATGTATGGTTGTGTGAGTCCTTCATGAGCATGCCTCGTTTCTCCGTGGAGGTTTAAGCTCAACAAACCTCTAGGGTGATTTTCCCCCAAACATTCATATGGGA